>CM016614.1:124594882-124687437 GCA_005393395.2 Gossypium australe | reverse complement strand
GGGTGTAATCTGGGTTGCTGATGGTATTTGGGGTGCTAGGTTTTAGCATTTGGGTTTGGGCTTTAAGCCTTTTTATTGTAAACGGACTATAAAAAAAGAATTATTATTATTATATTTTATTATTATTATCATATTATTATTTTGTACATATTTCATACCTATTATTATCATATTACCACTATATTATATATATTTTCTATCATTACTAATTACTATTATTATCATTATTGCCTTATTATTTGTATATACTAGCTTATTTATTATCATCGTTACTATATCTATAATAGTATCTTTGTACATAATTGGTGTTGCATCATCATTATTCATCGCATGATCCTATTTCCGTTTTTTCAAATAACGTTCCTTTTAAAACATAGTTTTTCACCAATTTCACCCTAAAAACTAAAATCTTTTTTGAAAATGAGGCAATGTTCCGTATTTGGAAATTCGAAGAGACCGTGCCCTATGTGTTGGGTTTCGGTTCTCTTGCTTGACCAAATAATCGAATAACCTTTTGTTATTTTAATAAATGAGTCTTAGGGATTAAGAGACGACCTTGGATTTGAAGATTGAAATTACCGTGTCCTACGTATTGGATGTGATATTTGGTCCCTTCGAAACAAGGAAATCTTAATATTCTAAGAAGACTCAAACATTTCCAAAAGACCCAAAATTCTAAATTCATTTCTAATTTTGTTAAATTTTCGACATTGGGACATCAATTAATCAATTTGGTACCGATTTTTCTTGGGCGTTGCGAGGGTGCTAATCCTTCCTCGCACGTAACCGACTCCCGAACCTGTTTTCTCAAATGTTCGTAGACCATAAACCCCGTTTTAATAAACCGAAATGTTTTTATTGAAACAAAGGTGATCCGATCACACCTAATAAAAGGTCGGTGGCGACTCCCATTTTATTCATTTTTGAAACCCAAGTTCGATTTCCGTTTTGCCCAAAAAATGGTTACGACAATAGTTGTATATACTATATAGGGTTACACATTATTACTAATCTACCTTAATTATATAATGGTAATTGTATATACGATAACGTTAGTTACATGTAGGGATGATATCAGTTTGTTTCGATTAAATTTTTAGTGTGTTTTTTAGTGTCCATCATAATTCAATTCAGGTTGGTTTGGTTCTTAATTTTTTATTGTTTTATTTTTTGTTTTGAAATTTTTAAACTTTTTTTCTAGAACTTTTAAATTATTTTCACTATTTTAAATATAAAACATTTTTATATAATAAAATAAAAATGATTTATCTATGAAATAAAAAATAGAAGTCAGCTTGGTTTAGTGTAATTGTAGATTTTAAACTTGCATTGTGTAAACCGTCTAAATATATTGATTCAAATAATAAAAAGAATAATCTCAAATTATTGATTGAGTCTTAACTCAGTTGACATCAACATTATTGTTAGTGTGAAAGGACGTGGGTTTGAGTGCATTAAAACGCATTACCCTCCTATTTAAAAGTTGGAAAGGGGTTATGAATTAAACATATTTATATAAAGGTTAGGGATGAGTTATGAATTAAGCATATTTATAGCCTTCTCTTGTAAAAGGTCATGCTAGAAGCAAAATAATAAACATTTTGTAACCCCTATTCGGATTGGATATCTGTGAATATCCTATCCGCAATCTAAATTGTTGTCCCTAAATTAACCATGTTTTATAGCACAAGTATTTTTCTAGTTTTAATGTGTCACTATCCAATCTATTTTTTATTAAGAAATCATTTTTCAAGAGAGTTATCTTTAGGAAAACAAAAATATATTTTAAGAATATTAGAAAAAAACCAAAAACAAGGTTGTTTGAACAACATAACTGACACAAAAATCACAATCTCTAATACGTTGTGAAGCTGCAAATTTTACAATGACAGACTGAAACAAGCGAAAATATATTAGCAATTGGAACCATTTGAGGAAGTTCAAGGAATATGTTCACACTTACTCATATGTTGTAACAACGAATTAGCTTTTCTTTGAGCTCTGTTTGTTCCAGATATGGAGATTTCTCTTAGGGGTTCATAAACACCAAACTGGAGAGCAGCTAAAATAAGGGATGAATTGTTTAACCCCAACTCTAGCAGAACTGAAACCGCACATTCCTTGTTCTTGGGGGTCCCGTTTCTAATGATTTCTACCAGAGTTTCGATGAATGACAATCGACTGATTTCGTTCCGGCCCTCGGGATGAGATGCAAGAAGTAACAAGATGGAGAGTGCTTCATCAATCATACCCAGATTTTTGTCATCCAGTAAATGAAGTAATGGTGGTATAATGCCAGCTTTAATGGCTCTGGACTTGTTGGCTTGGTTCAAAGACAAGTTAAAAAGTGCAGTGGCTGCATCCTTTTTACCCCTCATTGTCCCGTTTTTCAACAGAGCTACTAATGGTGGGATCCCATTGAAGTTCCCTACAAGAACTTTGTTCTCATCAAGCATTGACAAGCTAAATAAGGCTGCTGCAGAGTTCTCTCTAGCTTCATCAGTTCCATTTTGCAGTATCTCAATAATGGCAGGAATAGCTCCTTCTCTAGCTATAAGCCTTTTGTTGGTCTCATCAATTGATAAGTTCAAGAGGGCAGTGACAGTGTGTTCTTGAATGTTGGAATCTGGATAAGATAATAGCTGAACTAAACGTGGGATTCCGCCATCGTTGGCAATGAAAATTCTGTTCTCCGGATTCTCTTTCGAGAGCATACGGATCTTCACAATGGCATCTCTACGCACATTTGGCTGACTAGAAGATAGGTTTAGAACCAATGAAGAGATTTCTTCCATGATTTCTGCAGAATAATTAACTGAAGATGCATAACTATCCTTTTTGGGCAGTTCAAGGTTGTTCTTCTCACACCATTGCAGAATAAGGTTGCGGAGTGCGAAGTTTGGTGCTAGAGACAAGTGTTCTAAAGTTTGTCCAGTCTTTGGACAGGTTCGATGGTTGGAATTTAACCACTTCCGAATGCTGTCTCTTTCATAAGTCTTCAACCATAAACAAAAACAAAAAACCTTTCTCAGTTTGCTTGAAAAAAGTGGAACATTAATAAATGCAGTAATGTGAGGATTACCTGTCCAGTTGCTACAATAACAGGATCTGTCATGATTTCCAACGTAATTGGGCAGAGAAATTCATGAGGTACTAAAGGAGATTGACATGTTTGGGGAGTTCTAGTTGAAATAGGACCATCAAGTGAAAAGGTTTCATCAATCCCTGCAATTTGCTTGAACTTTCCCAGGAGATCTACAATTTGGTGCATGGTTTCATTATATCCACCTCTTTGCTTTACCAGTTTTGCGATAGCTGTTTTTTCAGCTTTCAACTCTGCAATGGTATGCAATTCTAGCTTGTTTGCCAGCCTTTCAAGTATAGCAATGTCTGCATTCCTTTCATCTTTTTTAGAGAAAATCACCATCATATCCATTGCTAACTCCATATCTTGTGTATCTGTCCTCCTCTTTGCTCTTTTAAGTTGCATTCGCATTAGCTCAACCTGAAGGAATTCAATCAAAAAACATAACCACCCCTTTATTGAACAAGCTAAAAGCAAAAATGGGTCTTTTCCAGGGCCTAATTCACAAACTCAACGAATGTGATAAGAAGTGTCACAAGTACAAGCGGCTAATTGGATACACTCATTTCTCTGTGCTGTTTAATGCCGTGCCTGTAATCTGGTATTGTTCCGATTGTGGACACGATACGGTGCGGCATAGAGAAACGAGAGTATCTATCTTGTCCATCGGTTGAAACAATGATTAAGAACAAAACCAAACCAGGCAATGATTCATTGTACATATTGATTTAACAACGTGAAAAAATGGGAGTTCAAGCAATCTATTTAGAAAGATGAAATTAAGATACACATAAATGAAACATTACTTGTTCTTTCACTTCAATTGAAACTCCAAGTTTATCAAAAGGGATGTCATCAAGCGCCTGGTTTATTTTGTGATAAACAGCATGAAATCTACACATCACCGCCTCACTTTCCATTGCCTAATTTTGACAAACAGAAAAAATGCAAAATCTTGAATCAGCCAAATGAAAAAATTGAAAAAAATACAAATAAAGTAGGCAAATCAATCGGCATTATAAATGATTACCAAATATATCTTGCTTCCATAGTTACAAGTCTTCAACAGCTTCTTTGCTCCAAGCAGTGCTTTCTTCAAGTTAAGCAGAGAATCCAAACCCAAACCCGAAACTGAGTAATCAAGCTCCTTTATCTCCTCCAAAAGTGGCACCAAAAGCTTCAATCTCCTCACCAAATTCAAGCACTCCTTCCTCTGAGTTACCCTGAATCCAGTGTAGGATCCAACCGTCTCTATCACCTCCATCATTTCCCTAACTAAATCACTCGATGAACTCGAATCCATCACAATTTGCCTCTCCATTTCTAACCAACAAGCTTAAATCCCCAAAGGGTATTCAGAAAATTTGTGATCTTTGAGTAAAAAGGAAAAAAAGGGGGGGTGTGTCAGCTGATAGTGTGAGCATTAATACAATGAACATGGTGATTTTCTTTTTTTAATTTGGCGGTTTTATTGATGAGGATGATTAATAACGGTTAGTTCGCGGGATTTCCGGTTTACTAAAATTGGAATCAGCAAAAAAGATGTAAATGAAAGCAAACAGTAATGCTCTTATTACCAACGCTAAAATTTTGATTATGTTTTTTTACTCAAGATTTTGAGTTAGAACATGAACCAAAATTAATCAAATTTTGAAGATCTTATTTTTATATAATAATAATAATAATATCGAATAAATTAACTAAAATCAAATGAATCTAATGCTACCAAGGTCAAAGACAAAAAGCAAAGGGAAATAATGGAGTTCACGCGGTTTTTTGACATTGTGACGCGTATTCACGTGCAAATCCTGTTTTCTACATCCCTATCTTCGGAATTTCCTTTCCCTTTTTATCAACTCCCCTCATGTTTAATATCTCCTCCTCCATCCATGTTTATCTCTATAAGTTACAAATTTCATTTGTACGAAACACCTAAAACTATAGAAGCAAAGTTTCTTTTGATTTCTCCCATCATATTTTATATTTCTAGATTATTCTATAAAAAATTACAGTAAAAATTCTTTATAAAAATTGATATCCTTACTATGCTCCGCTCAATATTCGATGAATTGTTTTTGTCAATACAAAATATAAATAATCATTGAATTTCATTGTATTTTCAAAATTTATTTACCAATAATATTTTTACACACAATAATATATGTGAGACAACATTAAAAAGATAACATTAATACATATCTTAAAACTTTTATTAATTTCTTATAAATTTATTTTTATCTTCACCCACCAACCATATAACTTTTAAGTTTGAACCTGAAATTGAGGGGTTGATAACATCAGATGGTTATGAATTTTTGGTGCAAAAACAAAAGTAGGGAACAGCGGGAAATCATCAAGAAGGCACAAGAATTCAGTGGTACATCATTATTTGATTGGATTTCATCAATCTAACTTGACTAATTGTCATATCAAAATCCCAAAACTTTAATTTGGCAAAAAAGGGGTTCTAAGTTAGTAATATTTGAGATTGATTTAGATATGAAATTTACTTGATTTTGTTATCGTTTAGTAAAATTCACACCCAAATTTCGATTGAGAGTTGATTTACGTTCATTAAAACAATTCAATTCACAAAGTCGACGAGAAACCTTGGAAAAAAAATCTCTACTTATGAATTAAATTTCTCTATTTTATAAATTTGAAAAGTTAATTATTCATATTTTATGAATGGGATAATTACAAAAAATTCCTTTCTACATTAACAAAATTTTCAATATGGCCCCTTTGCTTTCAATTTATCTGATGTGGTATCTCAACTTTTATTCCGTCTATCAATATGGTTCTCTCATTTAACGGTGTTAATTTCTGATGCAAAATGACATATGTTCCAATAAAAGAATGATACATAACACTTTGGGTCAGGGATATCTTAATATATATTGTGAAAAATATAACGTCGGTAACGACAATATATCGCAAAGAAAAAAAAAAGAAATAGAAATAAAAATAAAGAACACACAGGTTTTACGTGGAAACCCTTTCGGGAAAAACCACGGGCAGAGGAGGAGAAAATTCACTATGTCGAATTCGAATCAATTACAAGAGGAATAGACCATGTCTATTTATAGGCTTATAAAACCATATTTTAATAGGAGTGTAGTAAGATTGAAACTCCTTATTCTAATCAATATCAAATAGATGGAGTTTAATAAGGTTTAAAAAACCTTATTTAAAATAAAATAAAAGAAGTGTAATTCTATAGGGATTCTTCTTTTATTTTATTTTACCATTGTATTTTATTTAAATAAGAATTTGAGTCACTTAATTCTAACAATCTCCACCTTGACACGAATTCTCAATGAACAAGTTCTTCATCGCGAACTCTCAACGAACAAGTTCTCCACCTCTTCCATAAAACCCCTTAAGGGTTTAACTTTAACAATGAACACCAACCAAGTCTAAACAGTGCTCAAACTTGGTTATAGGAAGTGACTTAGTCATCATATCTGCAGGATTTTCATGAGTACTAATTTTGCTCACAATAATATCACCACGAGCAATCATATCACGAACAAAATGATACCGAACATCAATGTGTTTTGTTCTCTCATGAAACATTTGATCTTTTGTAAGGAAGATGATACTCTGACTGTCACAAAATACTGTGCTGATTTGAAGGTCTTCATTGAGCTCACTAAAGAGTCCCTTCAACCAAATAGCTTCTTTACAAGCCTCAGTAATCGCCATGTACTCAGCTTCAGTGGTAGACAAAGCGACTGTAGTTTGCAAAGTAGCTTTCCAACTGATTGCACAACCTCCTATTGTAAAGACGTAACCAGTAAGAGATCTTCTTTTATCAAGGTCTCCAGCAAAATCAGCATTAACATACCCAATGACTCCATCTCTAGTTCTTCCAAACTGTAAGCAAACATCAGTAGTATCTCGCAAGTATCTAAAAATCCACTGAACTGTTTCCCAATGTTCTTTACCGGGATTTGCCATGTATCTGCTAACTGCACTGACTGCATATGATAAATCTGGACGTGAACAAACCATAGCATACATGAGAGATCCCACTGCACTAGAGTATGGAACATGTGACATGTACTCAATCTCATCATCTGATTGTGGAGACAAAGCCGATGAAAGTCTGAAATGGGCTGCTAAAGGAGTACTAACAGGCTTAACACTCTGCATATTGAACCTGCAAAGAACTTTCTCAATGTACCCCTTCTGACTTAGGTACAATTTACTTTCTTTTCTATCGCTGAGAATCTCCATACCAAGTATCTTCTTTGCTGGTCCCAAATCTTTCATCTCAAATTCTTCACTTAGTTGGGCTTTGACCTTTCTTATCTCTTCTTTATCTTTTGCTGCTATCAACATGTCATCAACATAAAGAAGTAGATACACAAAAGAACCATCACTGTTTTTCTTAAAGTAAACACAGCTGTCAAAACTACTTCTTTTAAAATCATGAGAAGTCATAAAAGAATCAAACCTCTTGTACCACTGTCTTGGTGACTGTTTCAAACTGTAAAGAGACTTTTTCAGCAAGCAAACATAGTCCTCTTTTTCTGAGACTGTAAAACCCTCTGGTTGTTGTATGTAAATATCTTCCTCAAGTTCTCCATGCAAAAATGCAGTTTTTACATCTAACTGCTCAAGCTCCAAATCATGTATGGCCACAATACCAAGCAAAGCTCGAATCGAACTATGCTTCACAATTGGGGAGAACACATCTGTGAAGTCCACTCCTAGAATTTGACTGTAACCCTTTGCAACAAGCCTTGCTTTATATCTGGGTTCTTTAACTCCTGGAGTCCCTTCTTTCTTTTTAAACACCCATTTACAGCGAACAACCTTTTTACCTTTAGGAAGTTTCACAAGATCCCATATTCTGTTTTTGTGGAGTGATTCTATTTCCTCTTGCATAACAAACATCCACTTTTCTGAGTCTTCACAGTTAACCGCCTCAGAATAATTAGACGGCTCTTGGTTTGCATCTATATCTTCAGCCACATTTAAAGCATAAACGACTAGGTCAGCCTCAGCATACTTCTTTGGAGGTTTAATTTCTCTTCTAGTTTTGTTTTTGGCGATAGAGTATCGTGGTGAAGAAGCAACTCTATTCTCAATTTTTGTACTGGCTTGAGGAGTTGACTCTGTATTAATCTGATGCTCCACTTGCTTTTGATTTTCTTTATTAGAAGAGTCTTTAAGAGATAAGTTAGGTAACATAGCAGTTTCATCAAAAACAACATCTCTGCTAATCACAACTTTTCTATTTTCAGGACACCATAACTTATACCCTTTACACCAGCTTTATAACCAAGAAAAACACATTTAATGGATCTTGGTTCCAATTTTCCATTATTAACATGAGCATATGCAGGACACCCAAAGATCTTTAAATCATAATAATTAGCAGGATTACCAGACCATACCTCTTGTGGAGTCTTTTTCTCAATGGCAACGGATGGAGATCGGTTGATCAAAAACCATGCAGTAGAGGCTGCTTCGGCCCAAAACGACTTTGGTAAGTTGGCATTTGACAACATACATCGAACCTTTTCCATGATCGTTCTGTTCATTCGTTCTGCAACACCGTTTTACTGTGGAGTATGACGAACTGTTAAGTGTCTCACGATCCCTTCTGACTTGCACAGTTTATTAAACTCATCAGAACAAAACTCTAAGCCATTGTCTGTGCGGAGGTATTTTATTTATTTTCCCGTCTGTTTTTCAATCATAGTTTTCCAAGACTTAAATGCGAAAAACACATCGCTTTTCTACTTCAGGAAGAATGCCCAAACTTTTCTGGAAAAATCATCAATAAAAGTTAGTATATAATTAGCTCCACCTCTCGAAGGCACTCTTGATGGCCCCTACAGACCAGAATGAATATACTCCAATGTTCCCTTCGTGTTATGGATTCCTCTGGTGAATCGAACTCTCTTTTGCTTTCCAAAAACGCAGTGCTCACAGAACTTCAGTTTGCAAATTCCTTGCCCATCAAGAAGTCCTCTTTTGCTCAATTCTGCCATGCCATTCTCACTCATATGCCCTAGGCGCATATGCCAAAGTTTAGTAATATCATCATCTAACAAAGAAGAGGAAGCGACAGCTGCATCACCAATAACAGTAAAACCTTGCAAAACATATAACTTGACAGTCTTTCTCTGCCCTTTCATCACAATGAGGGAACCTTTAGAAATCTTTAAAATCCCACTTTCAGCTGTGTATTTGTACCCTTTTGAATCAAGAGTACTCAACGAAATTAAATTTCTCTTCAATTCTGGAACATGCCGTACGTCACTAAGTGTTCTGACAACTCCATCAAACATCTTAACTTTAATTGTTCCAACACCTGCGATTTTACATGAATCATTATTTCCCATCAAAACAACACCTTCAGACACCGTTTCGTAATTTGTAAACCAATCCCGATTGGGACTCATGTGGAAGGTGCAGCCTGAATCAAGTATCCACTCCTCGCTCTCTTTAGAATTGTTGACAGAAGCGACTAGAAGTTCACCATCACTGTAGTCTTCTACAATATCAGCTTCACCGGAATTTTCTGGTTGTTTTCTCTTTTGATTCGCAGCCTCCCTTTTAATCTTGTTCTGTAGCTTATAACACTCAGATTTAATGTGCCCTTTCTTCTTGCAGAAGTTACAAGTTTTACCTCAGTTTGAAGACTTTGATCTACCCTTAGATTTACCGCGAGGATTTCGATCCTGTGTCCTTCCACGATCATCATTAGCATTCTGATCTTGTCTCCCACGAACAATGAGACCCTCTCCCTGGGAGTCCGGTTTAACCGCAAGATGCTTCATCTTATCATACGAGGTCAAAGAATCATAAACCTCATCAACTGTGAGAGACTGCGGCTATATAAAATCGTGTCTCTAAAGGTTGAATAAGATGGGGGCAACGAACAAAGTAGAATCAACCCTAGATCTTCCTTATCATACTGAACCTCCATGGCCTCCAAGTTTGAGAGAATTTCTTTTAACACTGTTAAGTGTTCGTGCACAAACGCACCTTCCTCTAAACGATGAGCATAAAGACGTTGCTTCATATGCAACTTGCTAGTTAGAGTTTTCGACATACATATTTGTTCTAGCCTCTTCCATAATGCTGCGGCAGTCTTCTCCTTCATTACATCCTGCAAAATTTCGTTAGACAAATGCAGATGTAACTGTGTTAACGCCTTTCGATCCTTGCGCTTCTTATCTTCCTCCGTCAATGTCGAAGGCATCTTATCTACCCCTAGCAGGGCTTCCTCTAAATCCATCTGTGCAAGAACTGCCTGCATCTTTATCTGCCACAACACAAATTTGCTGTTGCGATCCAACAGCGGAATTTCATACTTTAAAGACGCCATTACAGTGATCGAGATGAAAAAAAAAACCCGGAAGCTTGGATACCAATTTGTGAAAAATATAACGTCGGTAATGACAATATATCATAAAGAAAAAAAAGAAATAGAAATAAAAATAAAGAACACACAAATTTTACGTGGAAACCCTTTCGGGAAAAACCACGGGCAGAGGAGGAGAAAATTCACTATGTCGAATTCAAGTCAATTACAAGAGGAATAGACCATGTCTATTTATAGGCTTATAAAGCCATATTCTAATAGGAGTGTAGTAAGATTGAAACTCCTTATTCTAATCAATATCAAATAGATGGAGTTTAATAAGGTTTAAAAAACCTTATTTAAAATAAAATAAAAGAAGTGTAATTCTATAGGGATTCTTCTTTTATTTTATTTTACCATTGTATTTTATTTAATAAGAATTTGGGTCACTTAATTCTAACATATATAGTAGTGGAGGATTATGGGATAAGTCCACTTGGTTTCAGACTTGGTACAACTCAAAGTCATCATTCTCTTTAGTTTGCACAATTTAGAAATTATTTCGAAGGTCTACAAGAAGATAAAAAAATAAGAGACTGTATCGAGAATTATGTACAAAAAAAATATGAGACTATTTTCTGGTGTCAAGAGAATTGCATGTATAGAGATTAAAAAAAGACTAGATCTAATTCAGGTGATAATCTATACGAGATTTCCTAAATTATTAATTGAAGATAAGCCACAAAAACTTGAAGAACTACAATTTCAATAAATTCTTATCAATATTCGCGCCAATAAATTAAGAACATAAATCTGTAAGATATCCAAATAAGAACATCCACGCCCAGGCTGATAAACTATTCATACCAAATAGGTTAAACCTATTGATAAGTTGTGAAGAGTTTAACCATAGATAATCTCCTAACCATCCCATCAAATGAGTGGAAGATTCATTAAACTGTGAGACGTTACCCTGCCATAATGTGATGTATTTTTAATACCAATAAAAAGTAACCCATCCAATAGTATTTAACATCCAAAAAACCGCCAAATAAAATGCGTCTCACGCCGAAATATCACAAGTACCCCCTCGCCCCAAACTATCTCAAGGAAAACTATAACCGAAATCCCTTTTATCCGACATTAACTTGGAACCGTGCGTAACTAAAAAGCCTTTTACTAAGATCAATGTAGTTGTATGTAAACCTAGAGCAATAGCATGATGAACCAAGAAATCTCCACGACCTATTGTTAAGAATAGTGAATTACTATTTCCATTAACAACATTTAACAAGTCAGGCAACTATATGCTTTGACCTGCATTGAATGCTAAGCCATTCGTTGAAGATAAAGGCACATCAAACCCAACTTAAATTGTTAAAAAGAGGACTTAAAAAAATTGTTTTTTTACCAGTAAAAAGAATGATTTATTTCTATTTGTTTCTTCAAATTTTCTTCTCTTTATTCTTTTACATATTTTTCTCGCTTTTCTTAAATCCTTTGCTCATTGTTTCTTCTCCAAGAATCAGTGTCTTTCACCATGCAAAGAGCTCCCTTTGAGCTATAAGAATGATTCATCCCAATAGCTAAATTTTGAGAATTTTGGGAAACTCGATTGGGATTAAGGAATCAACGAATTTTTTGCTTTTATTTTATTTAACAAATTGGAAATAAAAAGAATTCAGAGGGTTTTGTTTAATTCAATTGTTGGGTTTTTATTTTTTGTTTTAATTTGCTTTAACTTGGTTGGGATTAGGGAATAACGATTTCTAGGTTTTTATTTTTTGCTTTAATTTGTTTAACAAATTAGAAATCTAACAATTTTCTTTTATTTCATTTAACTCAATTGAGATTATTGGATTTGAGAAATTGAGTTTTTGTTACACTTCCTCACTTTAATCGACCTAGATTTACTTTAGAAAAGTCATTATTTGAGGATTAAGGGAAGCCGGAGGAGGAGTTGGAAGAGAAGTGTGACACCTTAAAAATTTTAGTGTCACTAATAACAGTATTTCGAAAGATAAATAGTAAATTTTCTTAAAAAAAAATGATTTATCGATTGAATATTAATAATAAAGTAAAAGATTTGAATTGGACAAGAATGATTGAATAGTGAATTTTTAGTAAAAATTAAATTGAAAAATTATGAAAAATGTACTAAAAGTGTAAATTTAGTAAAAAAAAACTGAATTTAACATGATAAAAATGTTGAAATTGTAGTTGAGATGTAGAAAAAGATGAAATTCGGGAATTTTCAAATTTTGAATTTTTATTTAATTATTGTTTAAATGTTAAATGATTTTTGAGGTTTAAATGTTTTATTTATTTTTCTGGATTATTTAATTTGAGAATCTTAGCATATTCTGACATAAAAAAATTTCGTAGAAAATGGCACTTGACAACTTATTACTAGACTACATGTCAAATTGTATAAAAAATTAACACCGTTAAATGAAAGTACTAGACTAAATAAAAATTTAGGTACCACATTAAAATCTTTTTAAAGTACAGACAAAATTGTGATAAATTAAAAGGTAAAGTAATATGTTGAGTCTCAATTTCGGTGCCATGATACTTAGATTGCAATCTTATAATATCTTTTAACAATGATAATGAAAAGCTCATACTTGTACGGCCTTTCCCAATTGCATCATAAGCGGCAGCGTTATCTATCTTACCCTAAAAACAAAAAACAAAAAAAACTTAGTACCTAAATAAATTTAAAATTTAAATTTAATATCCTCTATTTTTTTTTTACGAAATCTATTCATACTCGTTGGTATATCAGATCAATAGTTGTGGAATAAGATAGAGTTGAGTGGTTAAATTAGAGGAAGAAGAAAGCCCCCTCCCTTTTAAGATGTCTGCCGACTTTTATTAAATCGGGTCGGATCTCGAATCAAATTTCGGGTCAAATTATAATTATATAACAATACTAAAACAACTATAAATTTAACATCTTTAATTGTTAATATTATTTAACTTTTTTTGCAAAGGATTTTTATAATTCATGTTATATCCTCATTCATGATTATAGCGTATGAAATATTAATAACAATAAAAATGAGGGTTCTCAATCTAAGATTTCTTTTGAAGTTACGTAGAATTGAATTTGAAATTAAAACTTATGCTAGAAATATTGAATGTGGGCTTGCAAAAAAAAAAAAAAAAATTTATGAAATTTTAAATTAATAATATTAAAACAATATTTTGATCTTAAAAATAATAAAAAAATTAAGTTAATCTATTAAAAAATAAAAAAATAATCTATTAAAATAATAAAATTATATTTTATTATCATAAAAATATATAATTTAATTCTAAAATTTCTGACTTCGCTTTGTCAACTAAGTCTTATTTTTTGATCTGATTATTTAAAAAAAAAAAAAAAGAAAACAAGGAACGTGGGTGTCCCGAACTACAAGATGCAGAGAAGAAGGAGGGGTGAGGCGATTTGCGTTAGGTAGGTTTGAACGCAAGAAGAACTGCCTGCACAGTGTTAAGTCCATGAAGCAAAGGACGGGGGGCAAGGGTGGGGGATCCTATCCAAGGCTTCTTCCTCATTCTCCCCACCATTTCCGTTGGAATGGGGCCGCCATTAAAACTAAAGTTGGAGCTGAGAATCAAATAATGGTGCCAACTCATTTTGCCTCTTCCTTTACGTAATATAAGAATATAGAATCAATCAATGAAGTTTACTTCACCTTCATATTTTATTTATATTTCTACACTCATCCCTTCTTAACTCCAATCAATTATTTTTTTTTTATTGTGACCTAATTTAGGGTAAATTTGGATAAGCAAATGGGTAGTGCATTTAATTTATTTTTTCTCATATTATAATATTTAATATCATTGTTACTATTATTTTTACATTAACTGCAGATAAACGTATCACCTATTTAAATCCATCCTTAATATAATATCTCTCGAAGATTTGATATTAATTTTTTTATGCTCGACTAGCAATTTAGTTGGCTAATTTCCCTTTATGAGTTAAATAAAATGTTGATTTTAGAAAAAAAAATTATTACAAGATTTGGAACATAAATTACGTAATAATAACTGTAGTATTCTTACACGATTTAATAATTCTTGGTAATAAAATTTTATTATTTGCAAGTGTTTTAAGACTTGCATATTATATTTTAACTAACAAGATTTTAGACATTTTTTGTTCCTCTAAATTCTAATCTCATAAATTTGTTCAACAACACAACAATAAAATAACTTAATCCAATTTTTTTTTAAAAAATTATTTTAACATGTTATTTAATTTTTCGTCTCTTTTAATTTTTAAACTTATTTTTTTGCTAAATCATTCAAAATGGATGAAAAAGTTAACGATAACTTTGCTAATATGATATACACGTGAATGACACGTCAACATTTAGTTAAAATTTTTAAAAGATTTTTTATACTTTTTTAATAATTTAATAGTTTTTTATTTTTCTGCATTTTTAAAATTTTAAAAATTTAATAAATGCTGATGTGTCATCCATGTTTATACCACGTCGGCATCGTAGAAAAGAAAAACGTTAATTTTTCCATCTATTTTAAAATGATTTAACAAAAAATACTAGTTCAAAAGCTAAAAGATGTGAAAAATCAAATAAGGGCTAAAATATTTTTTAAATTAAATTAGAGGGCCAAATAAATAATTATGCAAAAGTAAACTTATCCAAAAATCAAATTATTGGTTTAATCCAGGGATTCAATTAAATTGAATTATCGATCTCATTCAACGGAATTTAGATTGGATTCAGATGGGACTTTTGATAAATTTGGTGAAGTTGGACTTAAATAATAAATATGTTTTTATTTAGTTTTAATTTTATAAAATATAAAAATAAAAACAATAATTTTTCTAATTCATTATATTAAAAACATTTTCGAACTTTAAAAGACACGAGGGGCCGAGTGGACCAAAAGTCCAAAACCCAGATATTGCCATAAAGTATAGGGACCTATCTCAAACATGAACATAGTAAAGGGACGAAAGTAAAAATTTGACAAAAACCGAGTTCCCAGCTCTTTTATAGTGGAGAAGAGCGTCAGCAGGGCACGATATTAAGCTCCTGGGTTCGATCCAGACCCCACACAGCCGAAAAGGCTTTTAACAACGTGGCGTAATTTTAATAGTCTAATGAACCATCGTGACTTTTTTTTTTCAATTTTATTTACATCCAACGGTAACCATTTACTAGCCGTTGAGGTTTCAAATAAAAAGAAGGATTAATGTGCAAACACACACACCACTTGTTGGCTCTTTCCTAATTCTTTTCCTTTCCTTTTCATCAAACAGAGATAGAGAGAGATACAAGGCTTAATCACTGGGGGTTTGTCTCGTCTCCCCTTCCTTATTGTTTTCAATATCAAAATTAAGGATTTGTTTTAGTTTGAAAATTTCATGATTTTACAGTTTCGTTTAAGTGGAGGTGATCAAGTTAGCTTAGTTTTCTTTATTTTTTTCTTCCATTTAATTCTTTTAGAAAATGGGTGTTTTTTTTCCAATGAATCTAAAGTTTGTTTGATATTCTTGGTTCTCTTGAAGGGTCTTGGAAGTGGGGTTTTTAGTCTTAAAGAAAAACAAAAGAACAAAAGAATGAGAAGATCAAAGGAGAATAATCCAGGTTTTGCAGCACCAAATGGTAAGTCTCTTTTATCATATGATCAGTCCTGACTAAGTCCAGAGTGGAGTCAGGTCGGATCCCATTTGTAGGTTCAAATTCTCTCAATGCTGGAACTCGAGACCTTGCATAAGGGACATCGAGCTCCTTGCTACTCTACACTACCTGTACACTTGTTCCATTTTTCATGAATATTTTTTTTCCTTTTGTTCTTATTGGAATCTTTCGTAAACTGAAAGATGGGCTGAGAATGGGTGGTGCCAAGATGGTAAAGGACATGGAACAAAATCAAAGAAGGGCTCTGAGTAGCATTAATCAAAACATTATCGGAGCTTCACTCCACCACTCTGGTGTGGTTAATAAAAGAGAACTTCCAGGGTACTTTCAACTGTCAAAATTCCAAGCTCCATTATTACAGTTTTCTTTGTACATCTTGGGATTGACTTGAGTTGTGTCTTACACAGGAAAGACGAATTTTGCAATAAGAAATCAGCTCTGGAACAAAGATCAGACACTAGGTTCTATCTAGTTTGCTCTTTGTATTTTGCTTTTCTGTCCTTTGTGCTTTGACCTCTTTGTGTTTTTTTTGGGTAAATTTTGCTTCAAAAACTTAAATTTTCTTTTTTATATGTTTAGGAGTTTGGCTGTTGAAAGGGTTAGCAACCAGCATCACTTCCTAGAAGTACTATCTATACTGACCACATATTGTGGAAACTTTATGATTTCCATTAAACTATTTGTTAAGCAACTTCAAATCACTGTAGAAACCAAAACAATAGGAAACTAAATAGAAATTGTTGGATTGAATGTATTGTAGGACACTAAGAACCAAAGTGAGTTGACAGTGAAGCCCGGTGGTCTAGACGATTTCGAAATCATTGATGTGGAACAGTGTGGGGAGGGTTATGATGTTACACTCCCTATGTTTGTGAAACACACAGAGGCAGTCTTAGATGAAACTGATGAAATGGTATGTGTCTTAATTAACTGTTGAAAATGGTTATTTTTTGGGAAGGCAAAGCAGCATGATTACTACATCATCTTTGTATTGAACAATATATAGGACATTGAAATGGAAGATATGGAGAACTCTATCATTGATATTGACTGCAGTGATTCAAAAGATCCACTTGCAGTTGTTGAGTACGTACATGACATCTATGCTTACTACAAGAAAACTGAGGTAAGCTTTGATTTGAATTTTCCAATGAGGCAATTTATGGCAGAGTCGATGGAGAAACATTCTTTGGAATTATTGGTCTTTTGAGTTACTTATTTAGGGTTCATTTGTGCAGGTTTCTTCTTGTGTTTCTCCAAATTACATGGACAGGCAATTTGACATCAATGAGAAGATGAGGGCCATCCTCATTGATTGGCTCATTGAGGTATGGTCTAACCCTAGTTTGTTTTCTTTTTCCTCAAGGCAATTAGGGTGCAGCTGTCAAGAATATACTTTGCATGCAGTAGAACAGTCTCATTGGAAAGATGTGCTACTACTATTAACTTGAAAATTTTTTACTTAATTGTTGTTCAAAGTATGTCTAGAGATTACTAACAATATCATTTTGAGCAGGTTCACTACAAATTTGATCTTATGGAAGAAACATTGTTCCTTACAATCAATCTCATAGACAGATTCTTAGAGCGTTGCACTGTGATCCGAAAGAAGCTTCAATTGGTTGGCATGACAGCCATGTTATTAGCATGCAAGTATGAGGAAGTTTCTGTCCCAATAGTGGAGGACTTTGTTCTGATTTCAGATAAAGCATATACGAGGAAGGATGTTCTAGATATGGTAATTTCCTACAGCAGTCCTGTATTTTCCTTGCATTTCTCTAGACATATTTAATAGTAATCTCTATGTTTCTAGGAGAAATTAATGGTGAACACTTTACAATTCCACATGTCTGTGCCAACTCCATATGTTTTCATGAGGAGATTTCTCAAGGCAGCACAATCTGAGAAAAAGGTAGATAATTCATTAATGGATTACTGTTTGTTAAACCTTTTTTGTTAGTTAAGCCTCCCCCAAGAAAAAAAAACTGATAAGATATATACATTACCCTGTGGCATACCAGCTTGAATTTCTCTCGTTCTTCTTGATTGAGTTGTGCATGGTTGAATATGAAATGCTCAAGTTTCAGCCATCTCTGCTAGCTGCTGCAGCAATTTACACAGCGCAGTGCAGTCTTTTCCGGTTCAAGAACTGGACAAACACCAGTGAGTGGCATACTAAATACACAGAAGATCAGCTGTTGTAAGTTATTATATTTGGATTGCTTTATTTGACCTTTGTGTAGAACACTAATGAAGGATGCTTTTGTCATGCATGTCAACAGGGAATGCTCAAAGTTAATGGTTACTTACCATCAGAAAGCAGGATCCGGAAAACTCAAGGGAGTACATAGAAAGTATAGTTCATACAAGTTTGGATATGCAGCAAAAACTGAACCAGCACTATTTCTCCTAGATCCCTGACACAACTGCATGATGACGGTTCATGGGTTGACTATTTTTTAAGTATCTAATCTCGACTAGGGAATTTCCAGTTGCAAAATCTAGCAACACCTAGAAACAGAAGAGTTCTTTTTATATCATATGTTCATACTCTGTGTTCTGTTATTTTGGTCTTGTATATTGGAGACTGATCTTTGAAAATCATTCGTGTTACTCTTAATTGCCTCCAAATTTTATATGTGACTTATATTTTTGCATAATAAATTCAAACATAAAAAAAGTCTAAAGGATACTGTGTATTGATTCTGTGATTTCTTCTCCTTGTCAGAAGGGAAGTATAATCAGTGATTTGCTAATCTAGCGCTGATATATTATTTGAGAATATAAATTATTGTCGTGTCCAAAAATGGATTTTATTGAGACAAATGATTTCGTTAATCCAATCCAGTAATCAAAATTTATTACCATAACCATGAGCATGTGCATTCACACCACCAATCACGAAAGAAATTACACAAATGAATCATGTTAAACGCACAATAAGTAGTTCCTGACATTTTTCCAAGAATACAATTACAAAATTACACAAATGAATCATGTTAAACTCACTGTAATGGAACAAAGTTATATGTTCTTCTAATTAGTTGAAGGTTGTTCAAATCACGATTGAAACCAGCAAGAAAAAATAAGGCATGGGTGCTCAGATAATCACCTTTGGATCTGCGTTTACTTGGTAACATGGCATGGTATCTCCATTTTGCATGATGCTGCCTTCTTTATGCACTTGACCAGCGAATAGTAGGCTCTGCAAATTAAACAACAGGCTGCATTAATGGCTAGCTGAAGAAGTAGCAACAGAGTTGCCCAATCCCATTTTCTGCCCCAACAGTGAGAGTTGCTCAACAAACTCCATTCCGGTTAAAATTTCTGTCGTTCCATATATAATATGCTTGACAGGTTGCTGATGTCGCACAAGGTCTTGCAAGCTGCCATACTCCCCGTAATTTCCACCACCAATCATGAACACAATAGCTTCTTTAAAGGGTCCTTTCAGATGGCTACTACTAGTTCCAGAGCTTGATTTAGGGGCACGAGGATCAAATACAAGGTAAGAATCAATTTCAGGGTTTGGTTTCCCCTCCATCAATGCTTCCACAGTCCTGGTCAAAGCCAACTGCCTATCACTAGATAATAGGTTCTTCACACCTGCTGTGACAGCACTAATTGACTGGCCATAGAGCTTCTCAGCCCAATCAACAATGTTATTTCTACTAGCAGAATTTGCTGACGCCAATGAAACATTCAATGACTTGATCTTCTTTACATACTGAAATGCACTTGTATCAACTTCAGATTCTACTATTGCTGCTTCCACTGCTTCTGCTTCTGCTGGATTAATGGTTTCGGAAGAAATAATATACATTATAGCAAAACGCAGCTTATCCATCTTTGTACCTTTTCCCTTAAGTACAGCCAGCAACTCATTTCGGTCAATGCCACCTCTCACCATCATATCATTCTCCTTCTTTACATAAGAGTCAAGAGATCTCTCCTTTATTTCACCCAAGAGCACTGTTGCAATGTTTGTGTGTTTATCAATGACCTGCTTCCGTTCGGTCAGTTCAGGCAGGGAGTTCACTGCATTCATTAAGTGCTTTGTGTTCCCAATCAAGTCTGTCCCGTCAAACTCTGCTCCTGCAGTCCCACCAGTCCTTCTATTCACCTCATCAACATCTTTCTTATATGTGTTCAACTGGGTCTCAATCTCAACAGCAACTTCAGGGAATTCCAATGATCCATTTGCCATCCAAAATGGGTCTGACCTATCCAGCTCATATGATTTCATCCCACCTTTCTCTCCTGGCACACTCAACCTATTAAGCTTCAATCCAAGAATATCATGTACAAGTGGGCGGTACCCAAAATCATGTTGTATTGCAGCTGACAACTCGAAGTTCCTATCAAACATACACAAAATCGGACGCTGAAATGAGCTCGCAAAACTCCCACTTTCAGAAAACAAATTGTTCTTTGACAACAAATGATCCCTCAACTTGTGATCCAATGCTGAAGCAACCAACTCTGCCGGTCCACCGCGCGGGCATCTTATTATGGGAACCACAGCCAGTGTAGCCAAAACACAAAATAATCCACTAACAATCCTCTCTATACTATCCTCGATCTCTTTATCCCCTGCTGATGGATCATTCAATTGCACATACGTAGACTTCTGGGACAATGAGAACAAATTATCCTCCAATGACACAAACTCCAAATACTGATCATGAACCTTCGAAATCTTATGGATTGAATCTGAATTCAAAGTCCCGGAAGCCAGATCCTCCAAAAGCGGCCTTGGTATAGACGCAGAGAAATTCAAATGGAAACTATCATAGAGAGAATGCGAAGCATCGGCTACGATTCTCTGGATATTAGATTGATTAGGCTGAACAAAGTAGACAGCTGGTACATCATGGACAGGTTTTCGATCTTTGTCAATAAGGAAGTACAGTGTAACACCGTGTTTTCGAAGATCCTTGACATGTATCAAAGGGGACAGTATATTCTGACAAAATTTGTCATAAATCAAAATCTTGTAAACCTCTTCATTAGCAGTTCCAGTGGAATTCACAGGTTGATTCAGATTAAGCATTCGGATTATACATTCTGTAAAAGCAAACCAAAACAACCAATACGATCAAAGCTCCAAAATGACAGATCAAATTCAATAGCCCAGTAAAGGAAGAATCAGACAAAACTAGATCCGAAAGGTTATAAAATTTAACAAAACAATTGGTAGAATAACGATACTTTTATAGATTCACATTCAGAGAACATATCAAACTTAACAAAATTGTAACAGGGTCAAAATGAGAGTTCGATGCCACTGCATTTACATGAAAACCTAGAAAGAGAAATGGAATGGGGGTACTGGTAATTTAGGGGAAACGGAAGAAGAGAGATCAAAACAGAAAATTACCTGTTTGTTTCTGGCGAAGATTGAGAGCCATAGGAGACTGAAAAACTGAGCTCTTTGAGTACAAGTCTCAATTTTGTTGCATTCATTCGGTGATATCTTTGGAAAACTGAGCTCGTCTCCGTTTCTCCTCGTTACAAATTTGAGGGACTGAAAGTGAAATCCATCCATCAAAAGAAAAAGGCTTTATTCATAATTTAGACCCTAAACTATAACAGCCTTTTTTTTTTTATTTTAGTACCTAAATATTTTTCTTGCCTTTTTTTTTTCTTTTTTACATTCCATCACACGACAACATTAAAAAAATTTAGGCATCCAATTATAGACTTCTTATTTTTGTCAATATGACATTCATGTGGATTGGAGTTGATCGATCTATAATTTATCATTGATACATTGATTAATCTTTGTCTCACTTTGATTAATTATTTTGTCTTTTTTTTTTATTTTTATTTTTTAAATTTGAATTGGTTAACCGTTGACTCACTTTGATTGTCATGCTTCATTGTTATATTTTTTATAAGATTTGTCGGTTGATAATAAGTTAATTGTTTATGCGATTGAAAGGTTCGTAAATTAATTGAAATATAAGTGAAAATTGATTTAGATTAAGTAGAAGTGATGTTTAGTTTAATAGAAATATTAAAGGGAAAGTGCCGAAGGGTTAATTGAAATCGTATGAACCTTACTCTTGTCTTTAGTAATGAAAGAAACATTCTTGAGATATAACCTAAGTTTATGCACTGCTTGTTTTACAGTCATAGAGGTATGATATTTGGAAGAAGGGGTGCAGGACCTTTCACTACTAGTAGCCATGACTGTGACGCCCCAATTAATGAATATGGTAAAATTTCTAATCCAAAAAGTAGCATTGTTTCGACACAGACATCAAATTTTTTGTAATTGATGGTAACAAAGCATGTTAAGGAACCATCAGTTGTTACTACAAGCATTCTTAGGTATGATCATATGAACTCCACAAGGATATTAACTTGTGTGAAAGAACTACCGTTACATCTGATCCCAACTTCATCGCTATAGATGAGCAGGTGCTAGGAAATTCAATCTAGTATCCCTTTATGCTTCCTCAGTGGAATGTGATTGTTAGTCTGGTAAGTTGTGCCATTTAAACTATTTATTGACATGAAAACAAACCCCAAAGAGAAAAAGAGCAGCAAAAGAATAAAAAATGAAAATATTTTAAGTAAATTACAATTAACTACAAATAAAGAGAAAGTCTCTATTTATTAAATTTCCCTAAATTCAACCGTATATATTAATTTACATAACAGTTGAGATTTGTACTTATCTACAAAATAAGAATTACACTCTATACATTAAGGTATTTCACTAGACCACTAAAGCTTTAAGTAGATGAACTTTTTTATATATTCCACTAAATCTCATTTTATCAGTTGACATCCATAAAATATTTCGTGAACATTCATCGTGAGCTTTCATCCACCAGTGACACTTGCCAAAGATGTTTTCACCTACATTCTTTGATTTGATTCCATATCAAACCATTTTAGCATCTTCTATATGTAAGATCGATTGCGAGAGTCCAAGCAACCTTTTTGATCTATCTCTATAAATCTTAATTCCTAGAACATAGACTGCTTCTCTCGAATTTTTCATGGAAAATCGAGCCGTTCTAGTCTACAACATAGTTATATCGTTTCCCATCACTAAAATGTCATAGACTTTAAATATTAGCTTGACACAAGGAAACCAACCAAGATTTGCACCTATTTCGAATATTTGATTATTTCCTTACAGTCGCATGTTTATTGTTAAATACTCCAACATTACAAACAAAATAGGAAGTTTGACAATACAACAAATCAAAAAATAAAGATACATTAGAGAACTTCAACCATGTGATTTAATTAAAAAAAAAAAAAAAACTTCATCATGTGCATACCATCTTTCAAAAAGGGCGAGTGGGCGCACTAGATGCGTGCCTCATCAAATGAGGCTCACTCAAAACGAATTTGCGGCGCTACGTTGTTCCACAGTCTGGCACACCTTAACAACCCTATTCTTCATTACTTTTCTTTAGTACCATAAGCAATAAAATTTACACTAATATCATCCGATAGTGACCATCTCCCTGTTAAAGGGTTGTACACAAATCCCGCCATCTCTTTCACCTATTCACCCAACAATTCAGCAGCGCAGAGGTTAGTCATAACGCATAATGGCTAGTTCAGTTTCAGATATCAAAGGGATTGCTTGCTTTGCTTACATCAACCCCTGCACGTTTTAGAATCATGGTGAGTTCTTCTGGGGTCAGGAAACTCGACCATTGATGTGTACCTTTAGGTAGCTGCATAAAATCAACAGACATTATGAGTTACAAAGCATATCTTAGAACCAACTGTTTTTTAAAATTATAAAAAAAGGAATGGTTTCTATTTTTTTTTTTTGGAGGTAATAGCTTTGTCTTTGCTAGTTTCAGGGACAATAGCTACACATGTATTCACATGTCAATTTCTCCTTACAATGCTAATCTGTTTCAATACAAGGTCCCTTACATGATTTGCAGGACACTGAATCCAAGTTCTGAACAATACTGTTTCATTAGAATTTTATATTTGTAATATTGAGTAGACAAAACTTCAAACCCATGTTCAACACTTTAGCCTATGAATTAAAAAATGTAGATATGGAAAAGCATGAAAATAAGATCCCAATTAGATCAAATTTCAAACAAGATGTGAATACGAAAAGAAATCCTAAAAGTAAGGGTTAAATCTCTACAAGGCATTTGTATAGAACAGATACATAATTACATATCAAAATAGAAAAATAAATAAAGTGTTGTACTTAAAAGATGACAGAATCATACCCACTGTAGCAGGTACTCTGCTGCAACAATGGCAGTTGCATATGATCTCATAGAGCGGTTAATTGTTGAAACAACAGTAGCTCCTTCATGAGCAGTTAATGCTGAGAGAGACTTGCAGAATTCAGCAGCATCTGATACGTGCTCAATCACCTTAAGTAAAAGTTAATAATTTACCAAAAAAAAAAACAACACAAATTTACAACGAAAAGTGTATAAAGAATTAGCAAATGACCAAGGTATCTGAAACGCTAGATAACTTGAATCTTGAATAGACCATAAAAATGCTCTTAGCAGTAATGAGTGCATCATTATTACACCAAAATAAAAAATGTACCAGTCTTTAAACAACCAATAGAGACAAATGGAGGGAGTGAGAGAGAGAGACGTAGTTGTCCAAAGAGTGCATACCTCTAAAGCAATCACTGCATCAAACTTTCTCTGCTCTTCAACCAGCTTTTCTGTTCATGAAAATGTATCCTCGTAAGCTATCACTAAAAATAAACAACAAAAAAATTCGGGAAAGGACAGAAATCATACGGTGAGTTCCGTATGATTGTTTAACCAATCCAAATTGTCTATGTTGTGACAGTTATCAAAATTCACCAATCAATTATAGTGGCAAGCATTTATAGATACAAAAGAACATATATCCATCACAGACATCAAGAAGAAAATGGTTATGATTTCAATTGTCTTCAATATCTTTCACAGATGAAAAGAGGGGAAAAAGAAGTTACCAAACAGCACAGCAATAGCTGTATTTATGGGTTTCACACAGAAAATATGTAGTAAGAGGGGAAGACAGCGCTGACGAGATCACATTGATGGAATACTGATCCCAAGAAATCTAATGTTCACCACTAACCAAAGAAATTTATTACAGTTCTGATAAATTTGAGTAAAAAAAACCCGGCTACAGAAAACTCAGGTAGCATTTATCTGTTTTTCAATTGTAATTTTTCCAGGTTATTTGCTCTGACAGTTCATCCAACAACATCAAGTTCCTAGTAGAGGGCTACTTTGAGAGAATTTTACATATGGCAGTTCTATCATATGGTGATTTATTTGCATGAGAACTACTACTAAATTTGGCTGCATGTTCTCATTCACATTTCAACCCGATTCAGTGTCAAGAGACACAGCCCAACAAGTAGTTTGTCCTGATGTCCTCCACATCCACATTCCACTCATCCAGAAACGTCACCATCTCAAAAGGTTTAAAAGTTTGAAAAAGAACAGAAAGTTATAGATCTAGATCAGCAGAGAGATTAACCTACAGAAGAATTAAGCTTAGAATGTACCTGCTGTTGTACAAGAGTATTCAATAGTTGAAGTTGTTGGATCCAAATTCTGTAGAGGAAGGTATATCATAAAATCCAAGTTCACGTCTAGAACACAATAACATGAATGAGTTACAGGCACTCAGAACTGTAAACTTTTGGACTTGTAATTTGGTGCAATAGTATTCAGATACAAAAGATTCATCTTAAAAAATTTGTAGCAGGAAGCAAATATATATATAAATGATAACATATGCCAAATTATTGCTGGAAAGAAAACTCAGGTCACACTCTGCTTGCTTAAGAAGTAACATTTCTAAGAGGGAGGCTTTCAAATGATGGGTCCAGCTATTTATTTCAAAAGAAAATAAACGAATGATAGGAATGAATGAATGAAAGACACAGATAGACAAGGTAGGAAACCATTAATTTGTTTAGGATGATTTTATAAATTGAAAATAACTTGGAAAATATTTCAGATATTGTGGAAAAGCTAGAATGATTTGATTATTGAGTATAAACCCGTTGCTTAAAACTTGAAGACTTCTTTACATGAAAAATACTCAACATATATCCACTCACCTACCTAACTAGCTAGTTATGCCACGGTAGAACCAGTTAAAAGCTTTCCATTTCAAGAAGTTTTCATATAAAGTAAGTCATGCCTGATAAAGTAACAGAATCTTATTTGACCTTATTCTTTCAAAGACAAGTAAAAAGCCTTGAGACAACACAATATCTTCAAAACCATAGACCTAAAATAGAGTAATCATTAAATAAGCAAATAATAATCTTTTCTTACAACCCCATGTGCAGTTATAACTAAAATCAACCTAAGACGTAGACATGCTCAGGCTAACATGAATGGAAGAAATAATGCTCCAAACACTGGAAAATTTCTAGTAATAAGAAAATTATGAAAGACTACACTTGCATGTACAAAAAATAACACTACCAACACATCATGAAATGGTTGAAAAGAAAATAACATACAGCATGAAGACGGGCAATCTTGATGTTTTTCTCTATTGCATCAATTCCAGTGACAGTTGCTCCCATTCGAGCCAGCGGCTGAGAAGATAAAGGAACATTATATATACCAACAAAATAGCAGATCCAACTTTAGCAGTTTGTACCAATGTCTACTAGGAGAAAAAAGGAAAAAGGGAAAAAGGAAAGAGAGAAAAAACAAACAAAAGTGGAATGAAGCATCATAGCATCCATTAATAAATATATGAAATTTAAAAAGGTAATTTTCCTATTTAGATGCTTGATGTTTTCGTAAGTAGATGGAACTATCTGAAATTCTGCACAAACTCCTCAAAAGAATATAAATTTAAAAGGAAAATGAAAAAAAGCATTTAGATCAATATTTCTTGAACCTTAACACCTGAAAATATATAGTAGGTTTCCCAGTCATCTTTATGGTTTCCATGTTACCTCTTTGGAGATAATGTCCAAATACCTAACTTCACTAAGAGTAAAAAAAAATGCTTTTGATCTTTTATTGCATGGAATTAAAGACCATGGACTTCATTTGATTATAATGAGAACCTTGACATTACAAAATATTACACATCTGTTGGATGATTTATGTATCTATAGAAAAAGTGTTTTTAAACTTAGTTGAGTTGGATGACAAATACTATAGAGATGCTGTTTTAATAGTTTTTGTAATTGAATTATATTCAGCCATTTTTAAATTTAATAGGTATAATTACATTGGAAAAAGAAAAACTTGCCTTAGTTCCACATAGTAAAAGATCACTAGCTTATTTGGGTATTAACCTTTTCTTTTTCCCAAATTAGTTGACCAATCAACCATTTCCATTGCTCTCTGCCCAAGCTCGTCTCGATCCTCAATAGTTGACCAAGTGCAAATTTAAAAGACAATAGAGAACCTCATAATATCATATTGTTATAGGGTTATGCTAACCAATTCTTCCATAGATTTCCTGAAATCTAGATTACCAATGAATGGAAGTAATGTAAAACAGTCAAATGCCTAAAGAGGATTAATTGCTTACAGTAGCCCATTCAATAAAAAGGCACTAAACACTAGATTTTCAAGAAATCTTAAGTAACAAATAGAGATGTCATTTAATGAGAATGCCAACAAGATTTTATGTGAGTGCTCGTTGGAGCTTTTCAATGAACAAGGCAGGGACTAAGTAGAAATTGATGCTCTTCCAGATTAAATGATGTTAAGCATGAAAGAATATTAATTATAAGAAAAATGAATTCCAGTGGCAGACATGTGTAAATACCTCTGACAGAATACCACCACCGCAACCGACATCGATAAACCTTAGTCCTTCAAAGGGCCTAGCAGAGAGAGGATCCTTTCTACAATAACAAACATGCACAAACGAATGCAATTAGGGATTAAATTGAAAATTCCCAAAACATGATAAATGTCGAAATCAGTATTCCAAAACACAGTTACAAAACAAGTTCAGCTAGTAAAAGATTCTGTCTTTTTGAAACACAAGTGATATATACCGGAAATGTCGACAAAGAGTAGAGCGTAAAAAAGCGAGCCTGGTAGGATTCATTTTATGCAATGGTTTAAATGGTCCTTCAGAATCCCACCTGCACATAATAAAAAAGATTAAAAAAAAAAAGAAAAAGCAACATCTTAGAGCATTTCAAAGTCCTTGTTGAATAGACTGAAATAATCCCAAATTTTTTTCTGACCAAGTATCGGCAATTGCAGAGAACTTGGCGAGTTCAGGTTCCTTCAACGAAGAGGGAGCTGAAGAAGCCTTTTTGAACTTGTTAGATTCGGGGCCAACATTGTTTTGTGGTCCAGAAACAGAAACAGGGTGTTGAGAAGGTAAAGCAGAGAAGAACCCAGCATTGGAAAGGTTTCTTGGAAGGGAACGGAACCACCGACGTTGGGCTAGGAACATTGAAGAAGCCATTACAAAAATAGGTATCTGCAGGAGCCAGGAAGAGAGGCTTAGGGTCTAGGGTAAAGTTAGACATTTAACTTCAATTATTAGGCTAGCCAACCAGGATCAAGCCCATGAATTTTTTATTTTCATATATATTTCCAAATAAGAATATTGAAAAAATAAAAACAAAAAGTCCAATTTCTTTATGCTACTTTAAAAAATAATAAATAAAAGGCCTAATTGCAAATTTTGCTCTTAACATTTGACTGTTTTGTAAATTTCGCACTGATCCTTTTTTTTCCCTATTGCCACCTTAATCTTTTAATCTTTATCAAATAAATCAGAATTAGATGTGGCAGTTAGTTGACTAATGGTCAACGATATTTGCTGATGTACATGCACTAAAATGCAGACCCGACTATTTTATCATATATGCCACATCAATAAATTATTTAAAATTTATAATTTTTATAAAAAGATTTAAAAAATGTGAAAAATTCTGTAAATTAAAAAAAATTATAAAATTTTAGAAATTCCTAGTTTTTATAAACGTACTTTCAGATTAAAAAATATTTTATAAAAACCAAAAATCAGGGAAAATCCAAATATTACAGAAAATTCCACCAGATCTGGAAGCTGATATGATAGGTGATTAGATACTAATTTTTAATCTACTTAAAACCAAAAATCAGGGAAAATCTAAATATAACAGAAAATTCCACCAGATCTGGAAGCTGATATGATAGGTGATTAGATACTAATTTTTAATCTACTTAGGTAATTAGATATATGTATATACAGATAAACAGAAATATATACAAATATATACAGTCAAGTCTTACTTGCTTTGTTTGTTTTTTTTTTTTTTTTTGCTTCATATTTTTACTTTAGTTGATGTGGCAAACTAATTTGTAGCCGATAAGATTGTATCAATATTAAATTCGCTTCTTAACCTTAATGGTATTTTTTCCCTACATTCCTATATTTTCCTATGATCCTAAAACAAAATCTAACCTTCTTGATCTTGAAAACTGACAAGAATTTTTTCATTATTACATCATAAAAACAGCATGCCTCAATTTTTTTATTAAAGCATAACCGGAAGACTTAAAATTTGTTAAATTTAAAGAGCAAAATCACAAACAATAACAAAAAATTGGAAAAGCATCCTCCTTTAGGAGGCAAATCTTTATTGAACAAAAATAATACCTATAGATCCAATATAACAAGTTATTAAATATAATGCAAACCAAACAAACCAAAAAAAAAAAAAAAAAAAACGATATAATTCTGGAATGAGGAAACAATTAAAAAGGAGCCAAATTTATAAAAAGGGTATCTCTGATTTTGCTCATGAACCACAAAAAAAACCCAAAATAAATTAAAACAACCAACCTTTCAGATTCTGCTCACTATTCTTCCGTCTTCTTCTTCAATTGACAAAAGGACTTGCCTTTATAATTTCAAACTAAGTTGAATCTTGATACATATCTGGAAAAAAGTTCCTTAATCTTAGTTCCATATATCAACCATGGAAAACTGATATGAAACATAATTAGATACTGATTGATTAAAGTTTTGGTCTTTAAATTGCAGTCGTAATAATACTAACAAAGTATACAATTAATATTTCAGGGAAGCTAGAGAGAGACTTTATTCAACGATGGTGAAAGCGAAAATTTCAGAATGAATTCTCAAGCCAAATCAGGACTGCCAAGAAGGTTGAAAATAATTAAAAATTAAAAATAATCGAAATTAAAATAGGAGTTGATTGAGTGAGTGAATAAGGCATTAAAAGTAATACAAAATTAAAATTACCACTCCAAGGTTGAAAATAATTCAAAAGTAAAAATGATCCAAAATTAAAGTAGGAATTGATTGGTTGAGTGATTAAAAGGGAGGTCTTAACTGAATGAATTGAGATTGAGTAAAAGCCATTTGCTTGAGAACAATTTGGCGATTGGAACTTGAACTGGGATTGTGATCTTAGGGCACTGATAACATACTGTATAGTACATTCAAGAGTCCTAATCATAAAAAATTACAGAAAAAAAAGGGCACACCCTATTCAAGGCCCTGATGGTCACTCCCTATGCACTCTACTACAGGAAAGCTAGCCTGGTTGATCACTACATGGTAAGAAGCAAGTCCCGACAAACCAAGTAAATCTGGGCTAGACTGAAAGTGACCAAAAATTGCAATCTTCTTTCACAGACTACAGACTAGTGATAGTTAAAAGAACAAAAAATAAAAATATCATGAAAACATTTTTTTTGAAACAAATTACATCTGTAATTAGATTAATAAGAAAACATTATCTTACATCTAATTTGAAACATATAACTACTCAGTGTCTGCGAATATGTATACACCAAAACAGTATTCAAAGTAGAAACTATATTAGCAGAACAAGTTGAAAATAATTAGTGACAGATTAACACACTGACAAGCATATTGCAACGCTCAAAAACATGACATGATTTGAGTGAAAATTATCAGAAAGTGGAGCCAACTGTAACCTAATCAACAAGAAGGTTTAAGAGTGAACAGTGAGGAGAGTTTGTAGCTGAACATGCTAAAACTCCATCAGTAGCCAAAGTTGGGAGCTATACTTTATAATAAACACTGCAACCTGCAGTCCATGTTAAAAAGAGTATAGAACCAAACTAAATAAATTGTCTTGATTTTGGCTCAAACCATCTTGATTCCCGATCAAAATCGAAATCAACACCCAGTAAACTCATCTCCCCTTTTAAAAAACCCCAAACGATATCAGTAAAAACCCTAAACCCAAACTGATTTTAAGCACGAGTGAATGATATTGAGAGTATGTACTCAAAAAACTAGTCAATACCGAAGCTGACAGAGGAAAGGAAGCAATTAAAGAACTCAAACTAATCTTACCAACATTCTTCGATTTCTTTGGGTTCTCACTAGTTGCTAGCTTTGATTTCGACAAAACCTTCACGTATTGCTCCAGCTTGGGGAGAACAGAATTTTTTAGAAGGGAGAAAACCCTTTTTTCCCTAAAATAAAATGAACTAAAAACTTCAATAAAAAATAATTTTCCATCGTTATTTTTGGCCTAAATTACTGATAATAAGTTTTTTCGAAAAGTTAGGAAAATCGGTTTATTTGGCGAATATAACTTTTTTCTTTAGCATATATGGTTAATTTAGTTTTATTCTTTTATACAATTAGAACTAGATTAATACTCCCAAACATGAGTGTATTAAGATATATATATATATATATAATTGTGTATGGAAAGTTTTAAACATTGATACTCAGAACATAAGTCCTCTGATTTTGTCAACTAAATCAAAATCTCTTCATTAACATTTTTAAATTTAAAAAAATATCAAGATTTAATTTTTCAAAATTAAAATATAAAGATTAAATTTTAAAAAGTTTTTAGTACAAATTAGTGCATAATTTGTGAATATCAAATTAAGAGATTAAAAAAAAAAACCCAAACTATAAAACAGCAATGGTAATCAACAGCACGGATTAAAAATATATAATGTTTTAAATTTTTTTATAATTTTTTCTAGAATTTTTTATTATTTATATGGTTTATCTATTCAGGAAATTTTATATTTTTTAATTGATAATGGATCACTATGAGTCAATTATTCAAATCGAATTTAGTGGTAAAGCTTACAAACAAATTAGATCAATTCATATAATTGTGCATGATGTACTTTTAATTTGAATACTTAAAATAAAAAATCTTTACTTTTGTTAGCTATATCAAAGTCTTGATTGATAATTATTTAATATATTTATTATATAATAAAAATATAAGTATATTTATAATAATTTAAAAAATATTAAATATTAAGTCTTGGTTGAATTAAAAGATTCAAAGTATTCCCAAAGGAGGCATTGAAATTTCTAAGAACTTGGTTTCAACCTTTACTTTTCTTGATTGTATAAACTATAGATCATTTGGGCACTTTTTAGCCTTTCCTAGCTTGAGATATACATTAAAAACAGTTTCAAGAAATATGGAAGAAAATGATGATCCATGTGGAAAATGACTTCAAATACCGTACATATATATTCAGAGCCAGAATACAAAACAGCTGTTAATGTGTTTATAACTCTCTCTTTTTCCTGGGCCATGATTTCCAGACATTACTCAAGCTTGATTCGACCTGAAAACACTTGCCTAGACGGGCTATAAATAGAACAATGAATCTAAAATTTCAGGAAAGTGAAAGAAAAATAAAGTTCTTCAACCGCCTTGGGCAGAAAATAATGAATGCTCTTAGGCATGTGAAGCAAGCTAGCAGTCCAGAAACTAAGAGTAGGATATGACTATATTTTAAGCCATCACAAGGTGTGTATGTAGTTCATCATATAACCACAATAATTCATATAAGCTTTTAATCCTTTGTGACCCATCTACGGCCCCTAATAAGATATCCGCCAGAGTTTAGATAGCAGCTACTGTCTCCACTTTCCGCACTGGTAGTGCTTCCTGATTTTTTACAATGTTTCTTTCCCCTTGCTACTGCACTATCACTCATGCTCCCAGTTAAGAGGGGATCGTCTATTCCACGAATTACCCTCGGTTCGGCAGTGGCAATGCAACTATCATCCTTTGTCTTTCTCCGGTCTTTGATCTTGTGCAGCTTCTCATTGAACTTGGTAATCCCCTTCTCAACTGGCTCAACTGCTTGGTTTACAGTAAATTTTACATCATTTACGATCTGCACAACAAAAGAGCAGTTTCAATAATAGTAATAATGTCCACTAATCTCCATTTACAAAGTGGCCTGTTAGTGTAAACAGAAAGACTTACATATTCACCACCACCAATGAATACGTCCTTCACACTTTCTTTTATGGTCATTCCACTTCGAGCCTCCATGTCAGGCTGCGGTAAGCGTAGTTTTGTGGGTCGCTCACTTTCCCTAATCTCATCAGGATCCGGAGCGCAATCAACACATGCATAGTCTCCAAGGACTGAAACACTTCCAGGAATGGGATCTCCCATTAGCTCATATGGTTTGGAAGGGAAAACGTATAGGTGAACAACAGAAGCAATGCCCATCTGCGCTGGAGGAATAGCATGACATGTCAAAGTTCTGTATTAGAATTTGCAAGCTGTTCGAGATTACATACGGATAGGTAAATCTTCTGCTTATTTATTACATAGTTGCATTTCATATCATAAATCGAAGTACGAACTAGAAGAAATACGTTGGTGATTGAAGACATCTACCTCTATACAAATGATGAAGTCTTGGACACTTGACTTCAGATGCAAGCCTTCGGTAACTGGATGTCTAAACAGATCAAGAGCATAAAAAAGGGCAATCGCCACACCTTGCCACCAAGTCAAAAATACAATTGATTTAAAAGTCAAAAACTTGGCCAATGGTTTTATGGGTGCCAGTTCATCCTTTGTAACGGTATAAAATTGAACTAAACAGTAAAAAGCCCATGTTTGACTGAAATTGAGAACCACTGCCATATAAGGATATCTGCACAATCAGGAAACAAATTGCCAAGATAATGAGAAATTTCTTAAGAGGGGCCATTCAAATATTTCTGTTTCAGTAATGAATGTTCACCATTTTAAATGCAACAATGGAATACCAGAATATTTTAAACACAAACTAGGGCTCACAAGTGAAACAACATCATAAGTTTAGGTTTTAGGTGGCTTGTTGCTTAGCGGGTGAAGCACCAAAAGAGGCATCAATGGGGATCGCTATCTTTTAGAATTACTTTCTTCTAACCAGAAAAAAAGGTCTTTCTACTGATAAATCACACAAAATCCTCAATATCACCAGCAACATTCTACATTAAGATCATCTTACCCACATTCCCAGTTGAATTCTCCTTCACAATACACACCAAAAGCTTCAAGAATTACTGCTAAAAGAGCAGTCAATATCTTGATTATCATCTGTTAAGGAAGCATACAAGTCTATTAAAAAAGGAAACCAAGAACAAAAAAAAAAAAAATAATAATAAGTATTTCATTTTCTTCAAGCTAAAGAGAACTTACATATTGAACAATGCCGAACTTGACAACTTGGTAAAACCATCGACCAAGTTTCCATGGTTTTAGGAAATATTTCATAGGAAATGGGTGCTTAATAGTTCCTTTTTCACAATTGTGTCCCAATAGTGGAGTTTTAGAACTTGCACGTCCCAATCTTCTCATGAAAGCAATTGTCCTCTCTTCCCCACCTTAAAGCAGAAATTGAAGGAAAGATTCCAAAAAGAAAATAATTTTTCTCAACATCAGCCACAACTATAAACAATATTAACGCCGAAAAATGAAGAGCATTAGAAAATATAAGGGAGAAGAACAATGCAAAATGAAATATTTAAAATTAACCTGTGCTGTCAAAGCACAAAAAACTATTACTGCACTTTGACCGTGTCCTGTAAAATAGAGCTTTCGAAAATCCATAATCCATAAATTCATATATCTTGGACTAACTTTAATTTATGAATTCTGACAGATATTTGTTGGAATTTTAGATCCATAATGTCAAATACATGAAGAGAAGAAAAGTTTGAAATAAGTACAGAACTATCCATTCTTCTTTCAAATCTCTTTAATGAAATATTTACAATACCCTTTTTCTCAATGTCTATGCTTCTTAATGCATTTTATTTCAAATGTTTGTCATCAGTAACTCAATGCAAGACATTGCTAGCACCAAATAACTTTAAACCTAAAACCAGCCGTTGGCTAGTAACTGAAATAGCCTATGGCCACCATGTAGAACGTGCAATGTCGAGCCTTGAGCTGGTCATCAATGCAAAAGGGAAGAGCTGCAAATCACATCCTGTACCTTGCTTACTAACAAAGTAGTGCATATTCCTTTTAGTGCATTAAGGGGAATTATGATTATATTATGTTAGACATCAGAAGAACCTATATATTCTTAAACAGTAAAGATATGAAAAAGCGAAGTGTTGAAATGACTATTCAATGACATTGAAAATAATATCTGGGTGTCCAAAATTCAGATTCAAGGGCATAAGCAAAGCAAATAACAAAGACAATGTCACCACAGAAACTGTAAACTAAATGAAATATCGTGCAAGGCTGATCCAGAGATAAGAAATAAAATCTTTATTTGAAGTTCAAGGTCTTTGAAATGAACATACCCAAGCAAGCAACAAGGTATCTTCCAAAGCAATACATCGCAAATGATTCATAGCAATCACGTAGTATCGAACAATCAACACTAATTGATGGATGCACCAATGATACAAACTGTTAAAATAATCCAGGTTAGTAAGACTGAAAATAACATATAATTACATCATATGCATGGTGCAAAATTAACATGTTGCATGCTGTGCCAAAATTATACTCAAAACTTAAATAGTAACCTAAGTTGAATATAGGTCAATTTTTTTATGAACAAATGTATCCAACTAACAACCACACCTTTCAATGTAGATTAACTTCATAGCTTCAAATAAGCATGTTAGTAATATTAGATCAAACTGTTGAAGAGTCATAAAATGAGTCACAGGAGTCTAACAACAAAAATTCCCACTGCAAGCATCTTTAGAAGCAAAAGTTTTCAGCATTGATCATAAAACATTTAGCTAATGAATTTACTCGGACGTGCATTCCATTATATCGCCAAAGGACCAACTATCATCTAACGTCCAGAAAATGGAGCAACAATAAACAACAATTTCAAGCATTGTAAAAATTTTAATTTATAATGATTTTAGCCTTACATTATTAGAGACTCTTATTTTAATCAAACAAAATAGAAGAAATTAATGCAAAACACTAGGGAGTGTCACGATCTGAATTACATAAAATATGTAATTCAAATGCTTCCATTCAACTAATACAAATAAACTCACCGATTCTACAGAATAGCAAGGAACCATAAGAACAACTCCGATCAAGAACTTTTGCTCCTGTCAATGCAAGAACACAAAATTTTTTTAAAAAAAAAAACACAAAACCAAATAAGGAAAAAAAATGAAAATTTCAATTAGAAAAAAAGAAAAACACAAAAACTTACCTCAGGATTTTTGTATGAAGAAAGATGCTCGAAAATAAGAAACAATGAAAGGGAAATTGTTAGGACTGAAAAAACTCCAGCAACAAAAGTCACCCAAATAGGAGGCGAATAGCCCAATAAATAATCTGTAATCTTCATCGGCTACTACACTTTCTCTCAATTTGATGAGAATCGGTATAATTCATTTAAAATAAAAATGTTAGAAATCAAAGAATCGATGATGGCGTTTTCCATTTAATTCAAAAAAAGGAAGGTTTTAATTGAAATGAAACGGAAATTTGAAAGCACAAGAAAAAAGCTTTGATCGATTGAACATGGGGGGCCAAAAACGCCAAAAGTGAGTCGAGACTCAGAATGAGAGATGAAGCTTTGGCACGGACCCCTCACGTGTTCATGTTCTAACCGTTATCGTTACTTTACGTTAATGCCTCTTCTCTTTTTCTTGTTTTTTTTGCCAAACGTAAATGCCTCTTTAGAATTTAGAGAATTTCGACTTTTCACCTATGTTTCAAAAATTGGGCTGGTGTTCGATTAAATTTGATTGATTGGATAGATGGTCCAATAACAATTGATTAGTTATATAAATTTATGTAAAATTTAAAAAATATTATAAAAAATATTATAAAAAATTATTTGACAAGTATATTGATGTATACTAAATCCAATTGATTCGACCAAAATATTATATTTCACTTACCCAAATTTTTTTAAGAGTAACGAAGAGAGAGAATAAAAGTTTGTTTTTTTTTTTTTTTTTTTTTTGCTTTACTTGAATACAACCCATTTTTTAGCATATTGCATGGAGACCTTTATGTTTTTGAAGGGATATAGCATGCCATCAATAATGTTTCAGCCCATAAATTATAAAGTAACTTTGCATTTAAAATCATCGAATTAAGTCAATTGAGTCTCTCGATTGGTATCAACATTGTTGCCAGTGCAGGAGGGTGTGGGATCGTGTGCTGAAACGCATTTTCTTTCTATTTAAGGGTTGGGGAGGGGTTATGTGTAGTTCTAGGCATTTTATAAAAAAGAGCAGATATGATAAGAACCTATAATGAGATGGCCTAATTGTCGAAAATACCCTCAATGTTTATGGGTTTCGGGTTTGAGTCCTTAACTTTTTTTTTTTGGATTGACACCTCAACGTTACTATTTTTTCAGAAATCAGCCCAATTTTAACAGGAAATGTGAGTTGATCGTTAGTCAAACTGCAGAACGATGAAGTAGCCTATGTGGCGTGCCACATAAGCACAAGGTCATAGATGACGTCATCTATAAAAAAAATGTTTAACAAAATTCTTTTTTTGTTCATTTTGTTTCCATCTTCTTTGTTCTTCTCCTCTTTCTCTCTTCCCCTCTAGCTGTTGTCATCGTTATGTTCAACCATCGATTGATTAGACTTGCTACTAGGACTTCAATTACCCACCTTCGAATAGCTAAGGGAGCCATAGTGTTTGCTAGTTGAACCTTGAAAATCCTCTCTGTCAGACTTGCTACTAGGACTTCCATTACCCACTTTCGAAGAGCTAAGGGAGCCATAGTGTTTGCCAGTTGAACCTAGAGAATCCTCTTCGTGAGACTTGCTACTGGGACTTCTATTACCCACCTTCGATTCTCTTCTTGATATCAAGGTGGGAGCCTTCTGGTTTGGTATCCGGAAGAGTGGTAGTTGTGAAAGTTGAAGACCGGTGTTGGTAATATCACTATCGGTGGGTTCTTCCTTGTCTTTGCCTGACCGTAAGTTGTATCTCAGTTGATTTCAACCACCTAACTCTAGGCGATATTGATCGTCGGAGTCATCTTGACTCAAAACTCTCACTTTTGCTCCCTTCTGATAAAATGTGACTCTATTGACCATTCTTCCTTATTGATGAGCAAGGTCCCTTAACCGAGGGTGAGATTTGAAACGCAAAAGGAAGAACCTTCTCCTCCATTGAAATCGATTCTCCCATCTACGCAGCGTGTAGTTCAGTCCCCTGACTCTTGGTCGAATCCGCCGTTGAATTTCTGCCGAGTTCTTGCTTTCTCGTGATGACACTTCCCTGTTCATTTTCGTTTGATGGAGAGCAGGAATTTGAAATCTAACTTTTAACAGTTCTCCCTATCTTTTGAGTTTTACCTTTAGCTAGAACACTGCTAACCACCACGCTATTGATGATGATGAGGGAAGGAGGATGAGGATGGAGATAGAGATGGATAAGGTTTTAGGGACGCTTGTAATATCCTCAATATAGGCCTGTGCATTTATATGTGGTACTTGATTAATCTGTAATTTAAGAAGTTGAGGTTGAACTGAGGCCTTGATTAAATATTTGGATTAGGGTTTAGATTAATGTTCTGGGTAATTTAAGTGATATTTTGGGCTTTAAAAATTTGGGTTAGGTGGCTAATAAATGGTGTTAGCTTATAATTTAAGTAGATAGTTAATTAAGTGACAAGCTGGGCTTGTGGCCCAAAGATTTGAGGAGCTTTAAGTGAGCATGTATGTGGCGTCACTAAGGGAAGGATTGGGCCATGTGAGGGCTACTTAGAGCCCAAGTTTTGGGTCAAAAATTCGGCACTTAGGAGCCTTAGGAGTGGACGGCACACTAGCTACAAAATAGGGATTTTAATTCTTTTATTTTCTTGATAAATAGGAAGATAATGAAGAGAAAGATGAGGGCTATTTTTGAGGAGATAAGGGATTAAGATGAAAGCTATCAGATGACAGTAGAGTTGGCCGAAAATCCAACTCTGGGAGGGGGAGTGTATTGCCGAAATCTATATAAGCCAAGTGATCATCCATGCTTTCATTCTTTTTCTTCCTCACCTAGCCGAATTTCTCTTCTTCTTTTCTCTCAAATCCTTTTCTTTGCCGCAACTCTCCAAACACAGTTTACTTTCCCCTCTTCTCTTCTCAAAGCCAAATCTACAAGTGAGATCTCTGTTTCCGGAAGGTGCACCGTAAGTCGTATACTCCTCTTTAATTCGGTGAGTTTCAGGATTTCTCCTTTTTCTGCGATTCCTTTATTTTTATCAAGCTCCTAATCCAAATCATTCTTTCCAAGGCCCTGTCGATTATACTCTTTATCCCTAGAAGCCAAATCTGTTCCATTAAAGCCGATTTGGTGGAAAAGCCGAAGGTAGGGAGGTGACGTTTCTTAAGGATTTTCGGGATTCGACAAATAAGGCTCTACGTTAAGGATAATAGATTTTCGCGATAACAGGTGTGTAATACTTTCCCACCATCTAGATCTAATCATAAAATGCATGATCATAAGATTCATATATGTTTTGACAATTGCCAACATCTCGGTTTATTGATGAAAGCCTAAGGAGGGTATAAGCGGATCACCAGGTTAGTAAATAATCTGTTTAAATGTTATAAGTAAAATGCTTGTATGTGATTGCATGGGTTGGGTTGATGAAAGGAGGAAGTTATATGTTATATGTATAGCGGTTTTTACCGTGATCTGATGTAGCGGCTAATGCCGTGAACTGTTATACGGGCTTCGGCCATTAAATGTTATACGGGCTTCGGCCATTATATGTTATAAGGGCTTCGGCCATCATCTGTGGATGAGCAGCATGACTGCCATCATGGTGTGTAGCGGTGTGGTTCGATTGTAGAAATCCCCAATGGTGTGTACGGTTGGTACGGGGGCGTGTAGCGGATGGAAACCTAGGCAAACGGGTTGGGCCTTGCATATTATTTGTTATTAATTTTTATCATGGGTATTAAACTGTTTATTTGTTTAAAGGGCTTAAGGCCCAAAATCTAGTGGTGCATGAGGGTTGCACACTGAGTCTCGCGACTCACCCTTTTAATTAACATTTCAGGTGATACCTAGTGCTTGGGACCGGGCTGGAGAGGAACGCAAGGTGGCCATGCAGAAGAATATGTAGATTTGGCAAAAAGACTCAAGTTATTATTTTATATTTTTAATTAATGGATTTTAAACTTCGATGTAATAAGACCATGGGTCACTAGTTTATATTTTGTTTTATTATGGGCTTTTATTACTTTTAGTTATTTATATTTTTTTATTTTAATTAAACTAAGGCATGTAATTAAGTTCGGTTTTATTTTACAAAGGCATATTCTATATAAAATATATTTGGGCTTTTTCTGAAAAAAAAATACGACATATTTGACAAAAATTTTCTTAGTGACATACCAGATCCAGTCGTAGCGATTGGGCCAGGTTTTGGGTGTTACAAATTGGTATCAGAGCCCGGTTCAAAACTCGGCTCTGGGGTTTTTGGGCTCAAAACGTTTTCTAAAATGGGCTTTTGAAATATGACTATCTTTAAGTAATAACAGATCTGTTAGCTCGGCATGGCACCTGCGTCTCCGGCCCAAGTCCGCCAGGTAAGTACTCTGAACCATTGTGTGATCTTTGCATATGTGGGCTTAATGGGCCTAGTGAGACATAGAGTAAGTTAGAATTAGAACTTGATGGACTCTAGGCTTAGTACAAACTACTTCTTAAAAATTCATAAAACTTAATTTCACTGAATAAACCCGTTAACGAGCCGCAAGGCTAGGGTGTGGTAACCGTCATACGCATGTCTAGGAAGGATCCGGAAGAGCCTGGTATTTAAGCAGTCCTAGTGACTCACCTCCTCTTCACTGGAATCCTACCTGGTGCGCAGTGACTGTTCACCTTAGCCAAGTTAGGGTGTGGCAATGGGCATACGCATGTCTAGGAGTGGATTCAGGGAGAGCTTGGTACTTAAGCAGTCCTAGCGACTCACCTCCTCTTCACTAGAATCCTACCTGGAGCGTAGTGACTATTCACCCTAGTTACGAGGACTGGTTGATGGGCTAAACCCTATGACTAAAACCCGAAAGGGACCAGCCACCTTATTTTTACAAACTTGCTAAAATACCCTTAGTTTGAAAAAAAAGAAAACTCACAAACACCTGAACACTACTTTTTTCTTTGAAATCAAATCCTCCAAGTTACCCCGGTTTTAAAAAAAAAAACTTAGTTTTGTAAAATTTTTGAAAATAACTTTGATTTGTAAAATTTCCCAAAATATCCCTGATTTGTAAAAATTACCAAACTACCCTTGCTTTGCAAAATGACCAAAATACCCCCGAATGTCAAAATTACCGAAATACCCCCGAATTTCAAAATTATCGAAATACCCTCAAATTTCAAAATTACCGAAATACCCCCGAATTTCAAAATTACCGAAATACCCCGGAGTGCAAACTTACCAAAATACCCCCGGAATTAAAAAATTACCAAAATACCCTTACTTCACAAAATCACCAATGACCCTATTTTGAAAAATTACGAAAATACCCCTGTAGGATAAAATTACGAAAATACCCCTAGGTAGTGGAAAACAACAACAATGACAACAACAACACTTTTCTGTAATGAACGCGAGTTCATGAATGTTGATGATTGAATGAATGAACTTGAGACTGTAGTGTGTGTATAGATTCGAAAGAACTACTTTTTAAAACTATTCACCATAAGACTGTTCGCGATAAATCAATGGAAAGAAATAATGATTCATAAAATTCTTAATCAGAAAAACGCAAATCGGAAGAATGAGTACAAGGGGTCGAAGACGTCCACCGCGTGGACGCGGTAGGGGTAGGATGACCTTGTTTGAGCCAGTAGGGTCTGGCCATGGGTCAGGTAACGAACTACCAGATCCTCCAGCTGTGGAGGGAGAGTTACAGGATCAGGTGACCGGGGATGATGCTGTATCCCAAGCGATGTTGCGAGTCTTGGAGAGAGTTGCTAGAGTAGGCATGGGCACAGGAACCCGGAAATCTGTGTCAGAGCGGGTTAAGGCCAATGGGGCAGAAGTGTTTAGGGTAGTTTTTGGGGTAGCCCTTAACACAGCTGAGTACTGGATGGAAGTGACTGAGCGCATAATGGATGACTTAGACTTCACGGTAGAGGAAAAGTTGAAAGGGGTCGTGTCTCTCCTCCGAGATGAGGCTTACCAGTGGTGGCTCACGGTGAAAGAAGGTACTGCCGCAGATCGGATTGACTGAGACTTCTTTAGGGAGTCATTTCAGGGAAAGTATGTTGGGGCTAGCTATATAGATGGCCAAAGGAAGGCATTCCTGAACCTGGTACAGGGAAGTAAGTCTGTGGCTGAATACGAGGCTGAGTTTCTGCGCTTGAGCCATTACGCTCGGGGAATGGTAGCAACGGAGTATGAACGTTGTGTTCGGTTCGAGGATGGGCTGCAAAATGAGTTAAGGGTTCTGATAGCACCGCAGCGAGAGAGAGTTTTTGCTGTTTTAGTAGATAAGGTTAAAATAGCTGAGAAAGTGAAACGGGTTGAGAGACAAGAAAGGGATAAGGATCGGGGTAAGAATAAGAGGAGTTTTGGGCCATCAAGAGCATCTGGGAATTTTCAGAAGAGGCCTAGGGCTGATGGGCCAGTTCGTGCTCCGACAAGTCAAAATCAAGCATGTTCTACATGTGGGAGGACGCATTATGGGGAGTGCAGAATAAAAACAGGTGGATGCTTTAGGTGTGGATCCACAGAACATCTGATTAAGGACTGTCCTCAGATGGATCGGGTACAACCAACAGGCCGAGGTTCTGATCAGGTTAGGAGAGGCGATCAGCCTGGACCAAGGGGTCGTGGTGTAGGTAGAGGAGGAAATGGGGCTGGTCGAGGTCGTGGAGCACCTGGTAGAGGTGCAGGTAATGTAGATGCAAGGCAGCCGGGTCTAGTTTATGCAGTTCGTCGACAGGAGGATGGTGACGCACCGGATGTCATAACCGGTACGTTTCTTATAGCTGACCGCCCTTTTCTTGCTTTGATTGATATTGGGTCAACCCACTCCTATGTTGCATGTTTGATATCTGAGACCTTAAGTATAGATCCTGAAACAACTACTAGGAAGATGACTGTGGTTAGTCCCCTAGGACAATCTAGGGTAGTAGACAAGCTGTTTAAGGATGTACCTTTAGAGACTCAAGGGGTAGTGTTTCCGGCAGACTTAATGGAATTGCCATTCGGAGAGTTCGATCTTATCCTAGGAATGGATTGGTTGACAAAGCATCGTGCTAAGTTGGATTGTGGGTCTAAGCGCATGGTGTTAAGTACCCCGGAAGGCGGGGAGGTGGTTGTGTTAGGAGAAAGAAGGAACTACTTGTCCAACGTAGTGTCGGCCTTGAAAGCTGTTAAGATGATTCGGAAAGGATGTAACACCTATTTAGCTTTTATTAGTGCTTTGGATGTTAAGGAGGTGACTGTCGATGGGGTTCGAACAGTCAAGGATTTCGCAGACGTTTTTCCGGAGGAGTTGCCAGGATTACCCCCGGATTGCAAAGTAGAGTTTGGAATAGAACTACTCCCGGGTACGACTCCGGTATCTATTGCCCCTTATCGAATGGCGCCGAAGGAGCTAGTGGAGCTCAAAGCTCAGATTCAGGAGCTATTGGATCGAGGATTCATCTGACCGAGTGTGTCTCCATGGGGAGCGCCGGTCCTATTCGTGAAGAAGAAGGACGGATCCATGCATATGTGCGTGGACTATCGTCAACTGAATAAGTTGACGATTAAGAATAAGTACCCATTACCAAGAATTGACGATTTGTTCGATCAGCTCAAAGGAGCTTCGGTCTTTTCTAAGATTGACTTAAGGTCGGGATATCATCAATTAAGGGTTAAAGAAGGAGATATTCATAAGACGGCATTTCGAACACGCTACGGTCATTATGAGTTTTTAGTAATGCCGTTCGGTTTGACGAACGCGCCAGCAGTATTTATGGATATGATGAACCGGGTGTTTCAGCCATACCTTGATCGGTTTGTCGTAGTATTTATCGACGATATATTGGTTTATTCCAAGTCTGAGGAGGAGCATGATGCACAACTTCGAGTGGTGTTGCAAGTTCTGAGGGAAAAGCAGCTGTACGCGAAGTTCAGTAAGTGTGAGTTCTGGGTGAAGGAGGTGACTTTTCTAGGGCATGTGGTTTCCGCAGAGGGGATTAGGGTAGACCCTCAGAAAATTGAAGCTGTGTTAAATTGGAAATCACCGAAGTCTGTGGCGGAAATTCGAAGTTTCTTAGGATTAGCAGGATATTATCGAAGGTTCGTTGAGGGATTCTCTTCAATAGCGGCACCATTAACTAAGTTGTTGAGGAAGGGAGTATCTTTTGTGTGGACTGACAAACAACAAGAGAGCTTTGAGAGGCTGAAGAGAATTCTGACGGAAGCACCGGTGTTAATTCAGCCAGAGGCAGGAAAAGAATTTACCGTCTATTGTGATGCGTCACACACAGGGTTGGGGTGTGTGCTGATGCAAGATGGAAAAGTTATGGCATACGCGTCTCGACAGTTGAGACCGCATGAGTTGAACTACCCTACGCATGATCTAGAATTGGCGGCGGTAGTGTTTGCTCTGAAGATTTGGAGACATTACCTGTATGGGAAAAAATCGGTAATTTACACCGACCATAGAAGTTTGAAGTATCTCCTTACTCAGAAGGAGTTAAATTTACAGCAATGTAGGTGGATCGAGCTCTTGAAGGACTATGATTACTCGATTGAATACCATCCCGGCAAGGCCAATGTGGTGGCAGATGCATTGAGTAGGAAGGTGATAGCAGACCTAAGGGCGATGTTCGCTCATCTTAGTTTGTATGGGGATGGTAGTTTGGTGGCTGAGCTACAAGTAAGACCTATGTGGACAAGTCTAATCAAGGAGAAGCAACTTTTGGATGATGTCTTAAGTACTCGAATCCGACAAGTGCAGGAGGGTGAAGTAGAGGACTATAGTCTGAACAATGATGGAGTTTTGTGTTTCCGTGGGAAGGTGTGTATGCCAAAAGATGAGGAGCTAAGGCAGATGATTCTTTGGGAATCGCATAGTAGCCCCTATGCTATGCATCCTGGAGGAGTTAAGATGTATCGGGATTTGCGAGACCAGTTCTGGTGGTCAGGTTTGAAGCGAGAAGTTACGGAATATGTGGGGAAGTGTTTGACGTGTCAGCAAGTCAACCAGTTGCCTTCGGGATTGTTGCAGCCGATAAAGATTCCCCAATGGAAATGGGAGAGAATCACAATGGATTTTGTTAGTGGGTTACCCCTTACACCCACCAAGAAAGATTCAATTTGGGTAATTGTGGATCGGCTGACGAAGTATGCTCACTTCATACCGATTCGGGTCGACTACTCTTTGCAAAAGTTGGCTAAGTTGTACGTGGCTGAGGTTGTAAGATTACATGGTGTACCGGTGTCGATCATATCGGATAGGGACCCTAGGTTCACGTCACGATTTTAGAAGGCTCTTCATCAAGCAATGGGAACAAGGTTAGACTTCAGTACTGCCTTTCACCCACAATCTGATGGTCAGTCTGAGAGGGTGATCCAGATCTTGGAGGATATGCTAAGGGGTTGCATCATTGATTTTAGGGGTAGTTGGGAGGAGTATTTACCCTTGGCTGAATTCGCATATAATAACAGTTATCAAGCTAGTATTCAAATGGCGCCGTATGAAGCATTATATGGAAGGAGATGTCGTACTCCAACTTGTTGGACGGAGTTGGGTGAACGTCAGGTATTGGGTCCGGAACTAGTTCTGGAAACGGAGGAAAAAGTTAAGTTAATACGGACTCGATTGAAGGAAGCATCTGATCGGTAGAAATCTTATGCGGATCTAAAGCGGAAGGAGGTGGAATTCGCATTAGGAGACCAAGTCTTCTTAAAGGTATCTCCGTGGAAGAAAGTAATGAGGTTTGGACGAAAGGGTAAGCTAAGTCCCCGATTTATTGGGCCTTATAGGGTGTTAGAACGTATGGGGCCAGTGGCTTATCGTTTGGAGTTGCCTTCAGAGTTGGAGCAGATACATGACGTGTTCCATGTCTCGATGCTGAGACGTTATCGATCTGATCCATTGCACATAGTACCAGTAGAAGAGATAAAAGTAAGATCGGATTTGTCTTTTGAGGAGGAACCAGTGCAAATCTTGGATCGAGACGTGAAAGTGTTAAGAAGGAAGTCTGTTCCATTGGTTAAAGTTTTATGGCGAAATCACGGTGCTGAAGAGGCGACGTGGGAGGCAGAGGATGTTATACGATAGCAGTATCCCCATCTCTTTTGATCAGGTAAATTTCGAGGACGAAATTTATTTTAAGGGGTGTAGAACTGTAATATCCTAAATATAGGCCTGTGCATTTATATGTGGTACTTGATTAATCTGTAATTTAAGAAGTTGAGGTTGAACTGAGGCCTTGATTAAATATTTGTATTAGGGTTTAGATTAATGTTCTGGGTAATTTAAGTGATATTTTGGGCTTTAAAAATTTGGGTTAGGTGGCTAATAAATGGTGTTAGCTCATAATTTAAGTAGATAGTTAATTAAGTGACAAGCTGGGCTTGTGGCCCAAAGATTTGAGGAGCTTTAAGTGAGCATGTATGTGGCGTCACTAAGGGAAGGATTGGGCCAAGTGAGGGCTACTTAGAGCCCAAGTTTTGGGTCAAAAATTCGGCAGTTAGGAGCCTTAGGAGTGGACGGCACACTAGCTACAAAATAGGGATTTTAATTCTTTTATTTTCTTGATAAATAGGAAGATAATGAAGAGAAAGATGAGGGCTATTTTTGAGGAGATAAGGGATTAAGATAAAAGCTATCAGATGACAGCAGAGTTGGCCGAAAATCCAACTCTGGGAGGGGGAGTGTATTGCCGAAATCTATATAAGCCAAGTGATCATCCATGCTTTCATTCTTTTTCTTCCTCACCTAGCCGAATTTCTCTTCTTCTTTTCTCTCAAATCCTTTTCTTTGCCGCAACTCTCCAAACACAGTTTACTTTCCCCTCTTCTCTTCTCAAAGCCGAATCTACAAGTGAGATCTCTGTTTCCCGAAGGTGCACCGTAAGCCGTATACTCCTCTTTAATCCGGTGAGTTTCGGGATTTCTCCTTTTTCTGCGATTCCTTTATTTTTATCAAGCTCTTAATCCAAATCATTCTTTCCAAGGCCCTGTCGATTATACTCTTTATCCCTAGAAGTCGAATCTGTTCCATTAAAGCCGATTTGGTGGAAAAGCCGAAGGTAGGGAGGTGACGTTTCTTAGGGATTTTTGGGATTCGACAAATAAGGCTCTACGTTAAGGATAATAGATTTTCGCGATAACAGGTGTGTAATACTTTCCCACCATCTAGATCTAATCATAAAATGCATGATCATAAGATTCATATATGTTTTGATAATTGCCAACATCTCGATTTATTGATGAAAGCCCAAGGAGGGTATAAGCGGATCACCAGGTTAGTAAATAATCTGTTTAAATGTTATAAGTAAAATGCTTGTATATGATTGCATGGGTTGGGTTGATGAAAGGAGGAAGTTATATGTTATATGTGTAGTGGTTTTTACCGTGATCTGATGTAGCGGCTAATGCTGTGAACTGTTATACGGGCTTCGACCATTAAATGTTATACGGGCTTCGGCCATTATATGTTATAAGGGCTTCGGCCATCATCTGTGGATGAGCAGCATGACTGCCATCATGGTGTGTAACGGTGTGGGTCGATTGTAGAAATCCCCAATGGTGTGTACGGTTGGTACGGGGGCGTGTAGCGGATGGAAACCTAGGCAAACGGGTTGTGCCTCGCATATTATTTGTTATTAATTTTTATCATGGGTATTAAACTGTTTATTTGTTTAAAGGGCTTAAGGCCCAAAATCTAGTGGTGCATGAGGGTTGCACACTGAGTCTCGCGACTCACCCTTTTAATTAACATTTCAGGTGATACCTAGTGCTTCGGACCGGGCTGGAGAGGAACGCAAGGTGGCCATGCAGAAGAATATGTAGATTTGGCAAAAAGACTCAAGTTATTATTTTATATTTTTAATTAATGGATTTTAAACTTCGATGTAATAAGGCCATGGGCCACTAGTTTATATTTTGTTTTATTATGGGCTTTTATTACTTTTAGTTATTTATATATTTTTTTTATTTTAATTAAACTAAGGCATGTAACTAAGTTCGGTTTTATTTTACAAAGGCATATTCTATATAAAATATATTTGGGCTTTTTCTGAAAAAAATACAACATGTTTGACAAAAATTTTCTTAGCGACATACCAGATCCGGTCGTAGTGATTGGGCCGGGTTTGGGGTGTTACAACGCTTGTGGTGAGATCAACGGTAAGTAGTGAGAGGAAAGGGAGCGGTGGTAAAGGTTGGGACGGTAAAGAGTGAGAGGGAAGGGGTAAGCATCTTTGAAATTGATCAAGCATCCTTGACACGTCTTTTACTTGCAGTTGACTGACGGTCAACTCATGCTTCCCGTTAAAATTGGGTTGATTTCTAAAAAAATCGTAATGTTGAGGGTGTCAATCTAAAAAAAAAAAGAGGTTAAGGGCTCAAACCCAAAAACCATAATCATTGAGGATATTTTCAAAAATTAAGCCTAGTGAGATTAATGTTAAAAAAATTCATCAAACTAATCACACTCATTAAGGTAAGACTTTTCGCTAAAACATTTTGTTACGGAGTATTTGGTTTAAAAAAATTCGAACATTCTTGCTACTCAAGATCATATGAAAGGATCTAAAACTCTAATTATATAAGTACCATTCACAACTTTTAAATTGTTTGATATATTTAATTTTATTTAAAAATTGTTACTTAAACATGTTGAAATCATAATCTTCAAAACAATTTGAATGAATTATGGCATTAATCGTATAACCATTAATCGAATTTAATGGATTATACAAGTAATTATGCAATATTATCCGAGTCAATAATTTATAGAATTAATCATACAATCATTGATCAACTTGAATCGATCTGTAACACCCCTAACCCGTATTCGTCGCCGGAATAGGGTTATAGAGTATTATCGAGATTTACAGATCAAACAGACAGAAATTTCAAACGTTTCATAACATATCAATATTCATAATAAAGCCAATCAAAAATACCAATTCAAATGACAATAATCGAGCCTTAAACACGTCAAACCAACCTATATAGTGTCAAACCAATGTACCCTCAATAGTACCACAAGTATATAATATTTTCACAACAAAATAAATATAATTTCAATTCATCAATTCTCCATAACAATACCTAATCAATTTACCTAACAAAGATACCAAAATTCACCACAATTCAAAAACGTATATATATATGTATATATATCACTCATACTAACATCACAAATATACCTCATTCTCATACCAATATGTATATAAGTTGGTTATATAAACAAAATATTATTCATAATATTTACATAAGCCAAGCTTTGACCAAGACCATACAAAAGCATATACATGCCATATAAACCGTATTGATCGTTTCAAAAACTACCAAGATAAGTTGGATAGTGTGGTTTGAGTGCTGATCCGATCGTCCAACCTTCCGAAAATCTACAATGACATTAAACAATACAAATAAGCTTAAATGAAGCTTAGTAAGTTCGACGGATTAAACAAAATCTTACCGAACCTACTATAACAAGTCAAATAAATAAAATCATTCATGTCAATTCCCTGTCATTCACTGTCAATTTCCTGTCATTCACAACTTCTATTGATAAATACATCCGTATTCAAATCAATATAAAAATAAATAACATGTCTTTCAAATTCATTGAATAAATCACCTTACCAAAATATTTTTTTCATTCAAAGAACGACTTACGGATAAGAGTACATCGTCAATAGAAGCTCATAAGAGCTGATCCATTTGAATATGCCAACAGAAGCTCGAAAGCTGAACAGAAGCTCATAAGAGCTAATTCACCCAACTACGCCAAACAGAAAGTAAAACACGAGAGTTCACAACAAATACTGAACCCTGGTTTACTTGGATAAAATGCTAATATCTCCCTCCAATACCATCATACACCAAATCACGAATGTATACAAATCCCGCGTTCCATTCAAACCGAATATCTAATTCAATATTATAATTCCAACAATAAATAAATGCATAATACCATTCATCAAATTAATACAATTATTAAATTTTAACCGTACGAACTTACCTGAATTGAATTGTAGTAATTGTAAAAGTTCAATGACTATTCCATTATTTTTCCTTTTTCAGGAGTATCTAGGGATCTTGATCTAAAATATAAAATTATTCATTTATTAGCACATATTCCATTTCCAATTCATTTTACAATTAATACCCTTTTATTTTTTCAAATTTACACAATTACCCTAAACTTTTACAATTTTTTAATTTAATCCCTTAGGTAGTTAATCTATCAAATTAACTAATTTTCTCAATCAATAATCTAAATCAAAATATTCTAGGCCTTCATACAGCCCCTAATAAACCAAAATTCACTATCAAGCCCTAATATTTTAACTTTTGCACAATTTAATACTAAAATCAATATTTAACAGAATCACTTTATAAAATCATCATACAACAAAATCAAAACTCTAAATCTATGTTATTCATCAAAAACATCTAATATTTATCAATGACAACTTCTAAAATTTTTAATAAAATAAAAAATAAAGGTATGATTTAGTTAGACCTAATTGTAACAATCTCAAAAACATAAAAATTACAAGAAATAAGTAAGAATTGAACTCACATGAAACAAAAATATGAAAAACCAGCTTAACGCTCTCTCCCTATGTCGATTTTGGCTGAAAATTGAAGAAGAAATGTCTAGAAAACTTTCAATTTCCAATTTGTTTCATTTTAATTTCAAGCAAATTACCATTTTGCCATTGAATGGCTTTATTTTATTATTTTTCTCTTCATATGCCGCCTCATCTTTTAATTGAGGTTTATTTATTTCTTAAATCCCTCATCATTTATTAATTAAGCCATTTAATCATTTAGTTATTATAATTAGCAAGTTTTGCACCTTTTTCAATTTAGTCCTTTTTAATTAATGAACTATCAAAACGTTAAAATTTTACAACGAAACTTTAATATCACCTTAATGACACACCGTAAATACTTTTATAAATATTTACGGTTAGGTTTATAGAAACGATGTCCCGATACCTCACTTTCTAAATCCACTTGACTTAATAAATCACTATAAAACACAAATTACCAATTCAAAAACCTTTTTAAAACCACATTTGACTCGTAAATATTAAATAATGATATTTACGAACTTACTCGCCGGATTTGGTGGCCTTGAACCACTGTTTCCGACATCACTGAAAAATCAGACTGTTACACGATCCATGTACAAATGTAATGATATTGTAGTGTTCAAATAATTTCAAGAATATTGATCAATTGTATATTCTTCTAATTATTGATGTAATGATATTATAGTGTTTAAATAATTTTAAGAGTATTGATGAATTATACATTCATCTAGTTATTAGTGTAATCAAATGAATTATGACATTAATCATACAACTATTAATGCAATTGAGCTAATGATCAAACCAGTCAACTAATGGTTTTCATTAAAAGAAGAGGCCAAATGATTTTTTTTGGGTCACTGAGGACTCAATTGGGTGAATTTTTTCTTAAGGGCTCAATTGATGTTTTTACTAAGGGCTTTTTTAACCCTTTAGCCTAAATTAATTAATTTAATTTGATAACTCATATCAATTAATTAAATTTGTTATATTTATAAACTTCATAAACAATTATGTTAAAGAACATAAAATAAAATATACATAAAAGCAATACTGCATGCACCTGTCATATATCTTTTAATTTTGTTAACTTGATTTCCACTTTTTTTATTCGATGAAAATTCACCATATGAATTTATTATAAGTTTACATCAATTATCTTTCTATAATAGCATATTGTTGTTGATGTATAACAACTACCTTCTTATGTCACAGACTTGGATTATGCAACCCATGACACTTATAATAGGCCAAATAATAGTAAGCAAATGGGGTTGTGAATTACAACTTTATAAAAAGCTTCTATTCTTTTTAAATTTTATTCCTTGAAGACTATCTTTCCCTTCAAAACTTACGATTTTAATATATATATATATATATATATATATATAAAAGAAATTATCCAAAAAACGGCTATTTTACCCCCAAAATGCCCTATTTTAACGTTATTTACGAAAATGGACCGACTTTTTAATTATTTACCGGAAAGGGCTAAATTCCTCGAAAACGCGTCCACATCAGCGCGATGTCAGGTGCCGTGCCAACAAAATGCTCCCTCTGGGACGCGTTTTAGCCTGTGTTTTTTTCCCAAAAAAAAACTTATTCTCGAATTAAATTTTCAAAAAAGGTCATTTTTTAAATATTATAATAATAGACCAATTTTTTTAAAAATTTACAAGAATAAACCTTTATAAAGGCTCAAAGTGACAACACCATTTTTTTTAGGGTGTCACCTGTCAAAAACCATTTTTTTTGTTTGGAAAACGGGGTTGACTTTAAAAACGAAAATGGAGTCGCCACCAACCCTTTTTTGAGGTGTGATCGGGGGTCACCTTGAGATTGATCGTTAAAACATTTTGATTTATTAAAACGATGATTTAGCCTACGAAATTCGAGAAAACAGGTTCGGAAGTCGGTTACGTACGAGGAAGGATTAACACCCTCATAACGCCCAAAATTAGTACTGAAATTGATTGATTAATGTCTTAATGTTGAAAATTTGAAAAGATTTTAAAAATACGATCCTCTTCATTTTTTAAAAAAACTTGAATAAATTAGACTGGATCCCGAGACCCGCTTATTTCGAAGGAATAAAATATCATAGCTAGTGAGTTAGGATACGGCTTTTCGGATCCTCGAAACTAAGCTTGTCTTTTGCCATTTAAAACTCGTACATTTACATTTAAGAAGGATATTCGGTTATTTGGGTCAAATGAAAAATCGGAACCCAGTAAGTTAGGGAACAATTTCTCAAAATTACAAATACAGAATATTGCCTTTATTTTTAGAAATCCTTATCTCGAGATAACAAAACGTCATATTCAGTGAGTTAGAACACAACATTTTTGAATTCCTGAGAATAAGCTTTTTATTTAACCTAGATGTTTCGGTTTAAAAAAAATAATCGTGTCTTTAGACTCAATGAGAAAAAATCGAAACCTAGTAAGTTAGGGTACGATTTCTTTCAAATCCTAGAATATGGAATACTTTCTTATTTCAAAACGAAATTTTTGATGCATCGGATAAAATGTGTTATGATTTTATAATAAAATGTAAAATGAATTACAATGCTAATTTGTATAACAAAATAATGATGATGGCAATAAAATATAAATAACAATAATAAAGGTAAAAATAAAATACAATAAAATAAAAGCTAAAGTGAAAAATCTCCATAAAATAATAAGTAAAAAATAGTAAATAAATAAACAAATAAAATAAAAGAAAATATTAAAAATAAAAGCTAATAGTAAATTAATAAATAGGTAAATACTATATACAATGGTTTGAAGATAATAAAATAAAAATAATAAGAGCAATAATACAACAACAACAACAACAATAATAATAATAATAGAGTGAATAATAATACAGAATATAATAATAGTAGTAATGATATTAAAAACAATAGTAATAAAAATAACAATAATAATACTAGCAATAATAAAAGTAGTAATACTAATACTAATAATAATATTAATAATAATGATAATATTAAAATACACAAAATAAAATACGAACGAATAAAAAAAATGTATAATAAAAATAAAGAATATATGTATATGTAATCAAAATGAAAATGCTACATACAATAAAAAATGACAATATTAAGAAAATATACACAAAATAAAAAAATGGATCAAATAAAATAACATAAAGAAATAATCAAAGTAAAATAATGGGGATCAAATTGGGATTAAAGCAAAATTACATGGCTAAATTATAATAAATAAATAATTAAAAAGGATTAAATTGAAACTTAATCAGAAATTTGGGTAAAAATCGGGAATAAAAACAATATGCAGGACCAAATCATAACGCACGAATGACATGGGGGACCAAATGGGAAATATTCCCAGTCCTCCAAAACGCGGCGTTTTAAGCCTAAATCGAGGGATCAAAGTGGAACAGAAATAAAATTACAGGGGTAAATTCATAAACAAAATAAATCTGAATTAAAAAATAAAAAATACGGAAGGACTAAACTGGTAATTATACCAGTTTCAAAAACACACGGATCCTCCCCGAGTCGGGTCAACGCGCAGATCCTAGCTTTTGAAACGACGCCGTTTTGGGTCTTAATGACCCACTCTAAAACGACGTCGTGTGGGTCAACCTTAAATAGCAAAAAATGGGTGCTGAAATCATTTTTTAAAACCATCTCTAAAAAAAAGAAAAAAAAACCCTTTGGGAGCTCTTGGAGTCCAGCCCTAGCTCCGTCATTGAGCCATCGTGCTCTGCCACCATCCGTCGTCGTGCGCGGTGGCCGGAGAAAAAACGATTATTTAAGCCCTTTTAGATGCCCCAAACGCAGATCCAGGCTTCGAATAATCAAAGCACCCTCAAAATTCAAAGATAAGCAAACGACCCCTCAGATTTGGTCTCCGATTACCTGAAAAAGAGGTAAAAATTTCTACTCTAACAGTGTTTACACCATACTTATATGCATAATATTCGAATAAGAACTTCAGATCTAGTGAATACATTTGAATAAACTTTATATTCTTTGATTTTTTTTGGTATGTATTCGTAAAAATTGTAACAACCCGATTTAGACCCTAATCGGAATGGTAGTTTCGGGACCATGAATCCGAGTCAGAAAAATATTTTAAAATTATTTTCTGTGTTTATTATGTGTGAATTTATATCTGTGAAATTTTTGTGTTTTAATTTTGTTGTTTGAGTGCCCGATTTAATAAAATGGCTTAATCGCATAAATTGTAAAATTTGCATGCTAATTATTAAAGTACCTAATTGCTTTGTTCTTTTAACGAGGGGTACTTATAATGCAATTATACCATTGAAATTGGCATGGACACATTCGGACACTAGTTAGTGGGTGAAAATAATATTATAATAAGTAAAGTTATAATATAAGTAATAATATGTATATATTATAACATAAATTAAAAAAAAAGAACAACCATGCATGTTCTTTGTTATTGCCGAAACTAAAGAAAATAAGAAAGAAAAGAAAGCTTTAAGAGTTCGGCAACTTATTAAGCTCAATCAAGGTATGTAATCAGCTCGGTTTTTGATAATTTTTACGTTTTTTTAGATCGTTGTTAAGTTATCTACAAGACCCATGCTAAAATTTCTGATTTTGATGAATGTTTTGAGTTATGCCATTGATAAATATTTGTGTTTTGTGATGTTTGATGATGAAATATTAAAAATGTGTTTTAGATTAACATGTTTTGTATTGGAGTCTTTAATGATTTTGAGTAATCAGGACTAAATTGTGAAAATAATAAATTGAGGGACTAAAATGTGAAATAAATGAAATAGACGGACTAGTATGAGAATAAGGAATATTCGGCCTAATTACGTTGTAGTGAGATTTTGCATATTTTGTGTTTTATGCAATAGGGACTAAATTGTGAAAAATGTGAAATATTAGGGGTAAAATTAAAATTTGCCCATTTGTGTGTTTTTGGATGAATTTGGTTGAATATTTGATTTGATAAGTTTAATTTATATTAATTTAGATCAAGAAAAGAGAAAATCGGATTTAGATCGGGGGAAAAGTAAAGTTGTCGACTAGCAGATCCGTACTAGTTTTTCATCGTCCGAGGTAAGTCTTTAAGAAATTAAACATCTTTTATTTTTTATATAACTTAGTTTAATATGCTGTTTGGAATCTATTGATTCATAAAAGAGCTAGTCGAATGTGTTTGAGCATAGAAATATTGTGTTTAAGTTTAATTCGACAGGGTTATATCGTTTAAAAGTTCGTATGATTTATATGGAATATATGGATTTTATTTTTGTTATATGAATTGTGTACGAGACAACATTATAATAGTGATATTCGGGCTTTGAGCCTAGCAAGCTTTATGCTGGTGAATGTAATCGGGCTTATTGCCTAGCAGGCTTATTGCCGGTGAATAAGAATTAGACCTTGAGTCTAGCAGGCCTTGTGCCGGTGTGTGATTCAAGCTTATGCTTAGCAGGTTTTATACCGGTGATTTATTTTCAAGCCTATGCTTATAAGATTTCAAGTTGATGTGGAAATTGAGCTAAAGTTGAGATAAATGACTGCGTATATATATATTCAGCTACATGTGATGTTTTAAAGAACCTTGTGTATTCGACCATACAAGTAAGTATTTATGAGATAATATTGTATCTTGTATATTCAGTTATATAGGTAAGTATTTATGTGGTGTTATAATTGACTTTGAATATTCGGCCAAATAGGTGTGTATATGCGTAATAATATATTTGATATTACATATTGGTCAAATGAGTAAGTATGATGATGGTATATGAAGTTTAATTTGGTTTTGTGAGCTGGTATAAAGGTGTGGAAGTTTAATTGAATTTTATAATGATATTGGGATTTTTAAGAAGTTGATATAATTATAATATTATTGAGTTGATAATTGCTTATGACTTACTAAGCTAAGTTAGCTTACTTTGTGTGTTTTGTTATTCTATTTTATAGATTTTGGTTGTAAGTTACAGGCTCGGGGATAGTCATCGAAGTCATCTACACTATCGTCAACCTTCGGTACTTTTAAAAGTCTATGTTCGAACTTGTGGCATGTATAGACTGGATTATGTTTTGAATCAATGTATTTTGTCCTTGTATATAGCCATGCGAAAATGGCTTGATCATATAGTTTAAGTTTGATAATTATATGTCCTTGGTTAAATGTTTGTTATCTTTGGATTTGATGATTTAGGTTATGAAATATATATGTGTGATGGGCTTGTCATGATTTGTAAATGTGGTTTGATATGTAATGTTGTGTCTGTGTGATGTGTTTGGAATATGCTTAAGGTTTAAGTAAAGTCAAGTAAAGCTCATGATTGTTTATTTAATAAATTTGAAATATGAGGTTGATGATTATAATTAAGTTAAGCATAGTTAATGATTTATTATTGTGATGCCTAAATTGTGATATAAATTGGTTTGAACATTATTTATAAGGTATTATGTATACAAATTTGAGATGAAATATATTATGTATTGATTGTTAAATAGACTGACCGAACAAGAAGCAATTTCGGCTTGGTTGTGTGAATAAAATTTTGGCATTAATTAAAGCATATAAAATTTGCATGTGAACTATGTGTAATTGTAGTTGTTAATTGAGCTTAAAATGGCTTAAAATAATAAGGTCATATGCACATGGTATTGGTGATAAGGAATGAAGTAAGTTTGGTTTTAAATCATGTTAGTTTAAATGAAATCAATGTCGCATAAATGAGTGATACCTAAGTTGAGTTATGGTTCATTTTGTTTGGATGTGAATGTGTATCATGTTTGTTAATAACCATTAATAAATTCGGTCATAATGTATGATAACTAAAAATTGCATTTTTGTGTGATTGTTAATTGATTTTAATATGTGAACATGCTTAGATTATAAATTGAGATGTTTGATAATTAGCTTATGATAAATAGTTATTATAAGTTTGGTACATGTTGCGTAATGATATTTATATATACAATATATATATATCTGAATAATTTAAAAATATGCCTATGAAAGTATTATAGTAGATTTAAGTTTAAAAGTGATTAAAATATCAGTTTTGATGAGTTTTAATTATAAAGCATGAATTGTAATAAATGTCTGTTATGAGCTGTGCTATGTTCGGTAATGCCTCGTAGCTCTAATTCGGCGACGGATACGGGTTAGGGGTGTTACAAAAATCGTGAAGAAGCTTACAAATGTTTGCTTCAGTTTTTATAACTGAATTCGAAAATTAAAATAAAAATCAAAATAAAGTTCTTTTTTTTTCCTTGCTGCGCTGAGTCTTTTGTTGTTTTCACAGGTATGGAGGCGTGCGTAGCTGTACAGAGGTGGGCCTACGTAGAGGAGCGGGCGCATGGCGCTCGCGTGGGGGAGGCTGCTGCGGCGCTAATCCAGTTCCAAAAACCTCTAGGGTTTTCTAAAACTTCAATCTTGTTTGGGCCTAATCCGACATTGGGCCTGGGGATTAGGTTTATTGGTTTGGGCTGGTAGGGGTATTTGGGCTAGGTTTATTATTTCGGGTCTGTTTTTGGGTTAATTTAATAATTGGGCTTGCTATTGTAAATGGACCTTATTTATTGTTTTTTTCTTAATTTCTGTTTGTTTTTTGTTTTGGTTTTATTTTTTGTTTGGTTAATTGGGCCCCGGGCGGAAATGGGCTTTTACAGCTGCCCTCTTTGCTCGTTGTCGTGTAAAGAGAATGGAGCAAAGACTTCAAAAAGGACCATTTTTGCCTGGTCTTCAAATCTTTGACTTCTTTCAGTGTTTTTCTTCTTCGAGTAGCTTCATTCCATCCCACTGCATCCTCAGGGGTATGAGAACTAGCGCTTCAATCCAATTGAAGGAATTTAGACCTGTAGCTTCAATCTGTTCCGCCGCAACTTCAGGGAGATAAGATTTGCTATCTTCAGTCTGCTCCGCTGCAACTTCAGGGAGTTAAGGCTGGTGGCTTCAATCTGCTTCACTGCAACTTCAGGAAGATAAGATCCGCCGTAATCTATAGCTTTAATCTGTTTCACTATAATGCTAGAGAAATAAGATTTGCTGTCTTCAGTCTGTTTCGCTGCAACTTTAGGGAAACAAGGCTGTGGCTTCAATATGCTCCACTGCAACTTTAGGAAGATAAGATCTGCTGTAGCTTTAATCTGTTTCACTGCAACGCCAGGGAAATAAGATTTATTGTCTTCAGTCTTCTCCGCTGCAACTTCAGGGAAATAAGGTTGGTGGCTTCAATCTGCTTCACTGCAACTTCAGGAAGATAAAATCCGCTGTAATCTGTAACTTTAATCTGTTTCACTACAACTCCAGGGAAACAAAATTTGCTGTCTTCAGTCTGCTCCGCTGCAACTTTAGGGAAAAAAGGCTGTGGCTTCAACCTGCTCCACTACAACTTCAGGAAGATAAGATCTTCCGTAGCTTTAATTTGTTTCACTGCAACGCCAGGGAAATAAGATTTATTATCTTCAGTCTTCTCCGCTGAAACTTCAGAGAAATAAGGCTGGTGGCTTTAATCTGATTCACTGCAACTTTAGGAAGATAAGATCTACCGTAATCTGTAGCTTTAATCTGTTTCACTACAACACCAGGGAAATAAGATTTACTGTCTTCAGTCTGCTCCGCTGTAACTTCAGGGAAACAAGGCTGTGGCTTCAATATGCTCCACTGCAACTTTAGGAAGATAAGACCTGCCGTAGCTTTAATATGTTCCATTGCATCTTTAGGGAAATAAGATTCACTATCTTGACTTCAATCCATCCCACTACAACTTCAGGGATATGGGATTTGTGGATTCACTGATCTTGCTACACCGTCCTCCGGAGGGACATGACGTGTAGAATAGATTTCATGGGCCTATGCTTATGCCAAATGATTAGGACGTCATGATCAGGATGAATCAATTGCTCCTAATAATGAATGCAGAATATCATTTTGTGAGAAAGATCCCTTTCAAATGCTTAGGTTGTCATTGCTCGTTATTCATTAAGGTTATATTACTGACGCAACAATATCATGTCTTCTTGTTCAGCTGATACTCTTGATAGAAAATCGGAAGAGATAGTCACAATTTAGACTATTCTTTCTCAGATATTTCCAACCCCGTAGGCTTGGTGAGTTCTAAATAATAGTTCTGTTTCAGGTTCTCATACTATTTAGAAGTTTCCAGAGTAATATGCAAAACTCTTTTTTGTGAAAGTATTATTAGTCCATTAATCATTACTTCAATACAAAATGCTTGAAAATGATCATAATAATGGACAAAAATGGAATTTATCAGAAACGAAATCTGAAAAGAATAGGTTAATTAAAGAAAGCAAACATTGCTAGAATACCAAATGGTGGGGGGAAAAGATGGGTGCCCCAGATATCGTAGCCTGAGCTTTTCTGTACGGACTTTCTGAAGACCATTTTAAGCTCAATATGTGTTTAGGAGATCAAGAGTGCTCTGTTGATGCCCCAATACGTAACCTCTCTCATTCCTTATAATTTTGGTATAGCAATATCACCACATGTCCTTATCTTTGATCACAATTTGAGTCACCCTTTTTGGGTTTTCGACTTAAAACCCCTTTAGTCTCAAGGTGTCCTTTGCGGGTTTTCACGTTGGCCTCTCCATTTTTTTTAGAGAATGTCTCAAAGTTCCCTTTGCGGGTTTTCACTTTGGCCTCTTTTCGAATATAGTACTTCTTGACTGAATCCGAATTTAGAGGATTGAGCAAGTTTTCCCATTTCGGTCAAAATTAGTGCTCCTCTAGAGAAAGCCCCCTTTTTTACTACATAAGGTCCTTCCCAATTTAGCATCCATTTCCCTCTGAAATCCTTTTGTATGGGGAGGATCTTTTTCAATACCAGGTCTCCCTCGTACAATTCTCTTGGGCGAGCCTTTTTGTCATAAGCTCGCATCATTCGTTTTTGGTACATCTGACCATGACAGATAGCCCTTAGTCTCTTTTCCTCAATCAAGTTCAACTGATCATACCGAGACTGGATCCATCTAACTTTAGCTATGACAAAGCTCGAAGGGAAGGTATCTCCACTTCAATGGGTAAAACCGCCTCCATTCTATAAACCAATGAGAAAGACATTGCCCTGGTGGAAGTTCTGATAGACGTTCGATAGGCATAGAGAGCAAATGATAACTTCTCATGCCAATCTTTATGAGTCTCAATCATTTTCCTTACGGTTTTTTCTTTTTCTTTTTTTTTAGGTTGCCTCCATTGTTCCGTTCATTTTGGGGCGATGCGATGTTGATCTTGAACAATTGCAAACTTTTGATATCGTGCTGTTGTTCCAATTTAATGTATCATCAGATAGGATCCTTTTTGGCATTCTATGCTGACATAAAATTTGCTGACTATCGACTTTGTGACATCGACATATGAAGCAACTCCCACCTACTTAGTAATGTAAAGGACAACCCTAAAGATGAATCGATACCTGCTAGAAGCCTTTGGTGAGATTGGCCCACTGACATTCATGCCCCTCATAGAGAAAGTCCATGGAGGTGCCGTGAGGAGATGAATGAGGCATAGGAATCTTGTCTCTATAAATTTGGCACCTATGGCATTTCTTGGTATAACTGATGCAATCCCCTTCTATGGTGGACCAGCAGTACTCGAAATTCATGATTTGCTTGGCCACTGTAGAACCAATAGCATGTGTTCTTCAGACGCCCTTATGGACCTCTTTTAAGATTCTTTAGCCTTAACAGCATCCACACGTCTTAGTAGCCCACCCATTTCTTGAAACGATCATGCGAAAACATCTTTGAATTTTTTTGAATAACTCCAATGACGTCTCGCGTTGTCTCTATGGTGATACAGGCTCTGATCTTCACCTCTCTCTCTTCTCCTAGGCTCACGATGACTTTTGGTGAGGTAGGATATGTTATTCATCTTGTTCTACCATCCTTAACAAATCCGGAGATAGGTTACAATCTTTTTCGTTTTCAAAATTCTGAGATCTCTCTAGACACATATCTTGCTCAAAAGTAGATTCTGAGTCGGTAACAGCGTCACTTACGTCGTTGATATATAGGGACCTATTGTAAGTATGAAGGAATATTCAAGGAATAAATGAATCTAAGGATGATTATTTATGTGGTATGAATCATGAATGAAATAAAGGAATGAAAGAATATTTGCTCAAAATGAGACACAAAAATGCATTTTTTATTGAAATAAAAATGTTGGGCATGAGCCTATGCAACGCCCCGAATTTGGGCCTAGTAGAATTGGGCCCATTGGGCCTTAGGCGTGGGAGCATTTAGAATTTTTGAGAACATGATAACGACATTAATGCAAGTTGGACCTATTAGGTGAGTGATTTTGGAAGGTTAAGGGGCTTCTATGAATTTTGGTTTTAGGTGAATAAAACCCAGGAAGTTAGTAAGTAGGCTTTAAGAATAAAATATGGAGAAAAATGACACAAAAGGAGTTGTGGTCTAGTGGCAAATGATGCCACATAGGAGATAAGGGAATGATGCCACAAGGAAGCAAAGGGTCTAAGGTTCAAGTCTTGGTGCTTGCATTTTGATTTTCTTTTTAAATGGACTTTAGACTTTGGCCATAGACTTATATTTAGTTGCGCATGTTTTAAGACAACAAGGAGCTAGTTGGTAAAGTGGCTAGCGGCGTGGATTATGTTACAAGGGAGCTTGGGTTCGAATCTCATGACAAGCAAGGGAGTATTTATTTTGCGGATTGGATGGCCAAAGTTTGTGTTGGATTTAAACTCTAGCTGTAGAGCGGCAAATGCCGAAAAGCCGGTCACACGGCGATGGTAGCCACAAGAGCGTGTGAGCGCACGTGTGGGAGCTTCAACGCGATAGTTGAGGCCACCATGAGTATTCTTGTGGGTTGATGCTGTTTGGGTCAAGTGGGCCCGTGGGCCCATATGAATAAATTGTATGATTGTGTAGTAGATAGTGAACTGGTCTATGTAAATCTCAAATCTGTGGCTAGATTTGGGTTAAATGGGCCACACGAATGTGTGGGTCCATTTGGGCCGAGAATGGGCCCTAGGCCTATTAGCATCGCTATCTCTGTTTAGAATACCTTGGTTTACAAAATTACCGAGATACCCTCGATTTGTGAAATTATCGAAACACCCTCAGATTGCTAAATTTTCGAGATACCCTTGATTTATAAAATTACCGAGATACCCTCGATTTGTAAAATTACTGAAATACCCTCAGACTGTTAAATTACCAAGATACCCTCGATTTTTAAAATTACCGAAATACCCTCAGATTGCTAAGTTACCGAAATACCCCCAGTCTACAAAATTAATGAAATACCCCTATTTACGAAATTACTGAAATACCCCTAGTTTGTAAAATTATCGAAATACCCTTGGTTTACAAAATTACTGAATTACCCTCGATTTGTAAAATTATCGAAGTACCCCATATTTGTAAAATTACCGAAATAACCTCAATTTGTGAAATTACCGAAATATCCCTGGGTCGTGAAATTACCAAAATACCCCTAATTTGTTAAATTACTGAAACACCCCTAATTTGTGAAATTACCGAAACACCCTTAATTTGTAAAATTATTGAAAGACCCATGATTTGTGAAACTACTAAAATACCCTCTATGGGTAAAGTTACCGAAATACCCTCTATGGGTACAGTTACCGAAATGCGCTCTATGGATAAAGTTACCGAAATACCCTCGATGGGTAAAATTACCAAGATGCCCCTACGAGGCGACGAAATGACCGTTTTCTTAACCGATTAAATGACCGTTGTACCCTCGTGGTAGTACTAATATTGTGTTAATTGTATGATTGATTATGTTTGAGATGCACTGCATACATGGATTAGTTATGAGTAGAATTACCGAATTACTCTAGAGGGTAAATTACCGAAATACCCTTAGAGGGTAAATTATCGAAATACCCCTGGAGGGTGAATCACTGAAATACCCTTGGTGGGTAAATTACTGAAATACCCTCGGTGGGTAAAATTATTGTTATACCCATAAGGGTTGATTAGTATTATTGTGTGTATTCTGTTTAACTGGTTATGATGGTAATTTATTTCATACATCATTTTGATATGTGCTTTGCATACATGAAATTCTGCATGGGATTGGGATTTTGTAATTGGAGGAAGTGATTGATCTGTTAGGGTCGCACGGGTCACCCGAGACGACTGTGGACTCACTGATTTGATTGTTAGGGTCGCACGGGTCGTCCGAGACGACTGTGGACTAACTGATTTATTGTTAGGGTCGCACGGGTCGCCCGAGACGACTGTGGACTCACTGATTTGATTGTTAGGGTCGCACGGGTCGCCCGAGATGACTGTGGACTAACCGATTTGATAGTTAGGGTCGCATGGGTCGCCCGAGACGACTGTGGACCTACCGACGGCTTTAAGCCGCTTATATTTTGGCAGCTCGGCTGCATTCTTGGTGTGTAGGGTTGGGTGGGTTGACTTGGTCCCCATAGGAGTGTAGGGTTGGTACGGGAGGTGTGATGGTTGGATTATTAGGTTGGGCTGCATACTCTGTTTGCATCATCATATTGATAGGGCTAAGGTCCAGATTGTTATTGAATAGGGCTTCGGCCCAGACTGCTTCTGTATGGACTCCGACTAGTCTGTTTCCGTATGGGCTCGGGCCTAGTTAATGACCAATTAGGGGATTACACACTGAGTTCTCTAACTCACCCCTTTGCTTTAACCTTACAGGTGATCCCCAACGTTAGAGGATTTGGAGCTGTGGAGGACTTTGTGGTGGCCATACATCGGGAATATTTATCGTGAACTTAGTAAATTTTCGTTTTGCTTTATTTTAGTTTTATTTTATTTTGGGTTAATATTTTTGTAATAAGGCCGTTGGTTTATTTTCTTTAAGTTTTCATTAATAACTGTTAAATTTATAAATACGTGGTTTCCTTAAAACGACAATAATTGTTTTCAAAATATCACATCTTCGCAAATCACTGAATTTGATTTCTGTTATAAACAAGTTTTTGGGAATAATATTAATAATAATATTAATAATGTTTTCACAAGAAAACCATAAAAACAAATCTGGTTTTTCACAAACAACAAAGCTCGAAGTTTCAAAAAGAATGCAAACTTTTTAACGAACGCTTGAGTTTTTAAACAACCCTTCTATGTGACATGCCAGATCTGGTCATAACGTCTAGGCCGGGTTTGAGGTGTTACAGCCTATTTCACAAAAGGAAATTCTTATTGCTTCTAGGCTTAAAGCAACAAATATGTTTGGAACGTTACTCTCAGTAAGCTCTAAAAACTACAGGAATTTCTTCTGCAGTCCAATTATTCAGAACACTCCCATATTCATAAGGGTGAATGCTTGATAAGCTTTCTCTTCCGATTCCTTCTTTGTATATGACATTGATGCTCCCATTTCTGACCATTTCATCCGAGCATTTAGTATATTCATAGAATTCCCGTTCCTTATTATCCATCAGGCCTAGCACCAAGGCTCTGAATTCATTGCACTTTTGAATCTCGTGACCCTCCTCATTATGGAACTCACAGTAGTTCCATGCTTCTCCGGGTTTATCCTCTAAATCTTGGGTGATTAATCCTCCTTCTACCATTTTCTTCCAAATCTCCCTCAGTAGGGTTTTCACTTCTGCTATATTTGTCTTGATTCTCTTCCCCGTGCTCTCGATTATCGCGTTTACCCTTTTTGTCCAAATTGTTGGGTAAAGAATTTTCTGCATCGAATTTCACAATACCCATGTTGATGAGTCTTTCAATTATCTTTTCGAAAGCTGTGTAGTTCTCAATCGAGTGTCCTATGATTCCTACGTGGTACTCGTATTGGGCGTTCACGTCGTACTATTTGGGAAAGGGAAGCTGTATAAGTTTTAGGTAGAAAGGGGATACTATATGTGCATCAAACAAACTTTGGTACAACTTCCCGTACGTGATCGGGATAGGCGTGAACTGGAGTTTTTCTGAGTTCGATCTTGGATTAGAATCTTTCCTTGAGGGGCCTTGACTGCTGGTAGTTGCCGTCCTTGGCTGGCTTGCGGTAATCAGCTTTGAATAGCCCTTGTTATACATACGCGTATTATTCCCTTCATTTTCCCTTCCTCGGGGCCTTGATAGTATTGACTTGGGAGCTCCTCTCTTGCCTTTTCTGTTTGTAACGATCTTCAAATTATTTTGGGAGCGCTCTCGCCTTTTTTGTTTCCGCTACAGGGTTGATTGAGTTATCCCCTGGACTGAAACGTGAATCTGTCGGGAAGTTCATCGGTGTCGAGGTACCGGTCTGGTATTGGGGTCTGACGTTAATAGACACCCTTTGTGGATACGAGTTTGGTTGTGCTTGGGCGCTTGTTGGGGTAAAGCCTGAATGATAAGAGGAGTCCTCGTTATCGTCCCCGGAATTAACCATAGGGCTTTTCATTTTTTCTAATCCTCCAGCTAGCATCTGGGTTAGTTGGCTCATCATGTTTCTTTAAAATTCTAGCATTTGATTCTTTATCTCTTGCTGAAATTTGGCTAATTGCTCTAGCATCTGTATTTGCATTTGCTCTAATCTCTCCAACCTTTGGTCCATTTCTTTAGTCTCTTCTTGGGTGTCGTAAGGATGCTTGGTTGGTAAGGTTTTATTGGTTTCCAGATTAACTGAAATAATTTCATTTAATTAGGGACCTTTTCGTGAAATTTAATGTATATGATGTAATGCAAATGTATGAATGCAAAAGGAGACATTGACTCTAATTCAATTCCATTTAGAAAAATTTACTAGAAAATAAATTTCTTTACATAAAGTAGATTACATGTATGGCTTTTCCCTAATGCTCAAAGCCTTAACCTTCCTAAAAAGCCAAGCTAACTCTTTACCCGATTTGATTCTGATTCATACTTCAAACTCAGTATGTTAGCCTGAACTGCTAGGGTCTGCAAATGATCGGCCACCTCTCATATTTGAGCTACAGCTTCACCTATTATATAGTCATTATCATTGACCTGACTTTGAGAATGGTGAAGTTGCTCTTTCCGCTGCTCGTTACTTGCTTCAAAGAGTTCAACTCGGAGTTCACAATTTTGTAATGCGATCTCGAGTTCTTCTATTTTTCTTTTCAGCTCTTCAATCTTGTTTAAGCTTGCTAAGAGCTCAATTGTGGAATTGCAATTACGATACTGATGAAGTGACTTTTCCAATTCTGTAACCCTGGCTTTTAATCTGGCCTTTTCATTCTGGCATTCTAATAGGTCTTTCTCTAAGGCATTTCTTCGAACCTAGGCATCTTGGTATTTATTTTCCCATTGCTCGGCTCTATTCTTTTCTTCATTAATCTCTTGCCGCCATTGTTCTGATGTCTTTCCCAATCCGGCAGTCCTCATTGATATGCGTAGCTTCTTGTAATCCGTTTTCAGACTATCCAAATCTTCTTCAGCCTTATTCTTTCCTTTCCTTACTTTTTCAGCTTCTAGTTTATGGACATCGACATCTAACCCCAACTGCATTTTCTCTTCTTCCAATTGCTCGATCTTTTTTCCAAGCTTTTAGTTCTTTCTTTCAAAATCTTGCTTAATGATCTCTAACTTAGTCGGGACCACTCGCAGATATTCCTCCATTGGTCGAATGTCTTCTTGATTTGGTCCAAGGATATTATCATTGACCCTTTTACCCAACCATCCATTATATTCGGAGGTCGTCGTCGGACCTGCGGTAAATCGCTTCAGACGGCGGGTTTGGTTCCAGGCATTAGACATTTCTCGGACCTTTCTCTTGTAGTTGTCCTCCTTATATGAAAACTCGCATTATGCCAACCCATGTGTTGCTGGTATGAATTGCCTTGATCTATACTGCCTTAACACGAGTAGAGGAGTATATCCAACAGCTCCCCATATTCCAAATATGGGAACCCAATCGAAATCACCACACCGATATAAAAACTCGTCGGGGACCATCCAAGGGGCTCTCCACTCCACGTCTTCTTCTTGTAAACTTTAAAGAATCACCATCCATTTCTGTTCTGTAATATCATCCCGTCTCGGAGTAGCCACTAACTCTTTTAGCGGGGAATAGTTTTCGGAGAGGATTTAGTACGAGACATTTTCTACTTTCCAAAAATGGCTGTGAAACCATGCTAATAAAAGTTGTGCACACCCGATGAATCTCCCTTCACTGTAACACCCCAAACCCGGCCCAAACACTACAACCGGATCTGGTATGTCACTGAAGTCCTTTTATAAAAGATGTCGCAACTTCAGGAAATATTTTCTTCTTATATTCAATCTTTTATTCGGGAAAACTTAATAACTTGATAAGTTTAAAATATGATATAAATTTAATTTGTTGTTTTATGAATTACAACCACAATCTTAATACATGCCTTAGTTTAATTAAAAATTTAAGTGTTTAAAAACAATAAAAGCCCAGAATAAAAACCAAAACAAAATATAATAGTCTAGTGGCCCATGGCCTTATTACAACGAAATTTAAAACCCATTTAAGCAAATCTCTTTAAAAATAAATAATTTAAATAAAGTCTTTTTGCTGAATCCTCAGTGCTCTATCGCATGGCCACCTTGCTCTCCTCTCCAGCCCGATCCGATGCGCTAAGTGTCACCTGAAATTGTTAAAATAATTGGGTGAGTCGCGAGACTCAGTGTGCAACCCTCGTGCACCATCAGATTGGGCCCTAGCCCACAGATCAGAATATAAAACATAATATAGCAAACAACATACATAACCCAACCCAAACCTAGGTTTCCATCCGCTACACACCACCCTTACCTGCCAATCACACCATTGAGGATTTCTAAAATCAACCCACACCGCTACACACCATCGATGGCAGTCATGCTGCAGTTAGCTGCTCATCGTCAAAGTTGTGACAGAGTCACCAGGATGAAATGGCTAGAGCCACCACAAACAGAGTATGTGACAGAGTCACCAGGCTGAAATGGCATAAGCCACCAGAAACAGAGTACTTCCCCTTTTTATCAATTACCCCAATCCCCAAGCATACAGAGAAATCGACATACAGAGCATGTTACTGAAAAAGGACAGAAATTACTAACCTGATGATTAGCCTTTACCCTTCACGGGTATTCAGTCATAATGCCGGGATTTTGACCATTAACAGAGTATAGCAGATTTATACAAATACATATATATATAAGTGCTTAATCTAATAGTGTGAAGGGTTACACACCTGATTAATGTAGATACCCTTGCTAAACCGATCTACACTTTGCTTCAAAAAGCCGGAAAGATGTGAAAATAGGCCTCTTCTATATTCGGCCATGGTTAGTATTCTATCCGATTATATATATATGAATGAACAAATCTTCTTACCTTGAAATCCCGAAAGTAACACGATTCGAGTGTTACTGAACCCTGACTTAGAGATCTAAGCGATTGACCCTCCCTTCAAATCCCGGAATACCAAAAAAGAAAGAAAAACACAAGATTAATACCATATGGCCATTCAGCTATGGCCTCCAAAAAGCCGGAAAGAGATCAAAAGATACCCCAAATCGATACTTACCTCTACTGAAGGTTTCGGCTATCCCTTGTAAAAGATTCGGCAACCGTAGAAGATTAGAGATCTATGAGTTTCAGCTTCTAGGAAAAAGAAATCCCGAAAAGATAAACTAAGGTGGTTTCAGCTAAAAAGAAAAGTGAGAAGAAAGCAAAGAGTGGCTTGAAGATTCGGCTAAAGTGTTTGAAAGGGATGAGAAAAGAACCTGACAGTGGATTCGGCCAACTTGAAGGGAAAGAAAAGAGAAAAGAGGGGGAGAAGAGAGTAGGAGTTTCGGCAGAGAAAATAGAAGAAAGATGAGAACTTTGATAGCAATTTCGGCACACACTTAGCCTAAACCGAATACCCCTTTCCATTCAAATTCTTTAAAGTTTCGGCTAGCATTAAACACTTAAAGATGTCTCCTATCTTTGATCTATTATCTCCTCAAAAATAGCCCTAATTCCTCTCTCCATTATCTGCCTAATTATCCACATAAAATAAACATTAAAATCCCTAAAAAATAGCCTTGTGCCGTCCCCCTATTGTCCCCTTTAAATGCCGAAATTTAGCCCTAAAACTTGGGCTTCAAGCTGCCAAAATTTGGGCCTTTATCATGCACAAGTGACGCCAACTCCTCTTCCTCCTAGTGCCACCATTTCCTTTGGGCCACAAGCCCAATATGCCCATTAAACTACTAAAACTTCAATTTAAACCCCTAGAGTGTCTGAACAAAATATTTAAAACAAGGCCTCAGCCCACTTTGAGCCCCATTTGTAAACTTTAATTCTTAAATTAAAGTTTTAAGCATTCAAACACATAAAATGCACAGACCCAATTATTCAGGATGTTACAGTTCTACCCCCTTAAAATAAATTTCGACTTCGAAATTTACCTGATCAAAAGAGGTGGGGGTACTGCTGTCGCATAACACCCTCTGGCTCCCACGTCGCCTCCTCTGCGCCGTGATTTCGCCACAAAACCTTGACCAAAGGGACGGACTTCCTTCTCAATACTTTTACATCCCGATCCAAGATTTGCACTGGTTCCTCCTCAAAAGATAAATCTAATCTTACTTCAATCTCTTCCACCAGCACCACATGCGATGGATAAGATTGATAACGTCTTAGCATTGAGACATGGAATACGTCATGTATCTGCTCTAACTCTGAAGGCAACTCCAAATGATAAGCCACTGGGCCCACACGTTCTAGCACCCGATAAGGCCCAATAAACTGAGGACTTAGCTTACCCTTTCGTCCAAACCTCATTACCTTCTTCCATGGAGATACCTTTAGAAAGACTTGGTCTCCTACTGCAAATTCCACCTTCTTCCGCTTTAGATCCGCATAAGACTTCTGCCGATCAGACGCTTCCTTCAATCGAGCCCTATTAACTTAACTTTGTCCTCCGTTTCCGAAACTAGCTCTGGACCCAACACCTGACGTTCACCCAACTCCGTCCAACAAGTAGGGGTGCAACATTTCCTTCCATATAACGCTTTATACGGCGCTATCTAAATACTGGCTTGATAACTGTTATTGTATGCGAATTCTGCCAAAGGTAAATACTCCTCCCAACTACCCCTAAAATCGATGATGCAACCCCTTAGCATATCCTCCAAGATCTGAATTACCCTCTCAGACTGACCATCAGTCTGTGGGTGAAAAGCAGTACTAAAGTCTAACCTTGTTCCCATTGCTTGATGAAGAGCTTTCCAGAATCGTGACGTGAACCTAGGGTCTCTATCTGATATAATCGACACAGGTACACCATGTAGTCTTACAACCTCAGCCACGTACAACTTAGCCAACTTTTGCAGAAAAAAGTCCACTCGAACCGGTATGAAGTGAGCAGACTTCATCAACCGATCCACGATTACCCAAATCGAATCCTTCTTAGTGGGCGTGAGAGGTAACCCACTAACGAAATCCATCATGATTCTTTCCCATTTCCATTAGGGAATCTTCACCGACTGCAACAATCCCGAAGGCACTTGATGCTCAGCTTTGACTTGCTGACACGTCAAACACTTCCCCACATATTCCGTAACTTCTCGCTTCAAACCTGGCCACCAGAACTCTCTCGCAAATCCCGATACATCTTAACTCCTCCAGGATGCATAGCATAAGGGCTACTATGCGATTCCCGAAGAATCTTTTGTCTTAACTCCACATCTTTTGGCATACAAATCTTCCCACGAAAACACAAAACTCTATCATTGTTCAGACTATAGTCTTCCATTCTACCATCCCACACTTGCAGAAGTCGAGCACTTAGGACGTCATCCACTAACTGTTTGTCCTTAACCTGACTCACCCATGTCGGCTTCACTTGCAACTCAGCTAGCAAACTCCCATCGTCAAATAAATTCAAATGGGCGAACATTGCTCTTAGTTCTGCTACTACCTTACGACTTAACACATCTGCCACCACATTCGCCTTACTCGGATGGTATTCGATCGAGCAATCATAGTCCTTCAAGAGCTCGATCCACCTACGTTGTCTTAAATTTAACTCCTTCTGAGTAAGGAGATACTTCAGACTTTTATGGTCGGTGTAAATTACCAATTTCTCCCCGTACAGGTAATGTCTCCAAATCTTCAGAGCAAACACTACCGCCGCCAAATCCAAATCATGCGTAGGGTAGTTCAGTTCATGCGGTCTCAACTGTCGAGACGCATACGCAACAACTTTTCCATCTTGCATCAACACACACCCCAAACCTGTGTGTGACGCATCACAATAGACGGTAAATTCTTTTCTCGCATCTGGCTGAATCAACACTGGCGCTTCCGTCAAAATTCTCTTTAGCTTCTCAAAGCTCTCCTGTTGTTTGTTAGTCCACATAAACAATTCCCCCTTCCTTAACAACTTAGTTAAAGGTGCCGCTATTGAAGAGAACCCCTCAACAAATCTCCTGTTATACCCTGCTAATCCCAAGAAACTTCGAATTTCTGCCACAGACTTCGGCGGTTTCCAATCTAACACAGCTTCTATCTTCCGAGGGTCTACCCTAATCCCCTCTGTGGAAACTACATGCCCTAAGAAAGTCACTTCATTCAGCCAGAACTCACACTTGCTGAACTTTGCACACAACTGCTTCTCCCTCAGAATTTGCAACACACACGAAGATGTGCATCATGCTCTTCCTCGGACTTGGAGTAAATCAAGATATCGTCGATGAACACCACCACATACCGATCAAGGTATGGTTGAAACACCCGGTTCATCATATCCATGAATGCTGCTGGCGCGTTCGTCAAACCGAACAGCATTACCAAGAACTCATAATGACCGTAGCGTGTTCGAAACGCCGTCTTATGAATGTCCCCTTCCTTCACCTTTAACTGATGATAACTCGACCTTAGGTCAATCTTAGAAAAGACCGAAGCTTCTTTGAGCTGATCGAACAGGTCGTCTATTCTTGGTAATGGGTACTTGTTCTTAATTATCAACTTATTCAGTTGACGATAGTCCACGCACATACGCATGGATCCGTCCTTCTTTTTCACGAATAGGACCGGCGCTCCCCATGGAGACACACTCGGTCGAATAAATCCTCGATCCAATAGCTCCTGGATCTGAGCTTTGAGTTCCACCAATTCCTTCGGTGCCATTCGATAAGGAGCAATAGATACCGGAGCCGTACCCGGAAGTAGCTCTATTCCAAACTCCACCTCGCGATCCGGGGGTAATCCTGGCAACTCCTCCGGAAAGACATCCGTGAAATTCTTAACTGTTCGAACCTCATCGGTAGTCACCTCCTTAGCATCCAACGCACTAATAAAAGCTAAGAATGTATTGCATCCTTTCCGAATCATCTTAACAGCCTTCAATGCCGATACTACGTTAGACAAATAGTTCCTTCTCTCTCCTAACACAACCACCTCCCCGCCTTCCGGGGTACTCAACACCACACGCTTGGTCTCACAATCAAACTTAGCACGATGCTTAGTCAACCAATCCATTCCTAGGATAAGATCAAACTTTCTAAATGGCAATTCCATTAAATCTGCCAGAAACACTACCCTTTGAGTTTCTAACGGTACATTCTTAAATAGCTTGTCCACTACCCTAGATTGTCCTAGGGGACTAACCACGGTCATCTTCCTAGTAGTTGTTTCAGAGTCTATACTTAGGGTCTCAGATATCGAACATGCAACATAGGAGTGGGTTGACCCAATATCAATCAAGGCAAGTAAAGGGTTATCAGCAATGAGAAACGTACCGGTTATGACATCCGGTGCGTCACCATCCTCCTATCGATGAACTGCATAAACTAGACCCGGCTGCCTTGCATCTACATTACCTGCACCTCTACCAGGTGCTCCACGACTGCGACCAGCCCCATTTCTACCTCTACCTGGACCACGACCCCTCTGTACTGGCTGACCACCTCTCCCAGCCCGGTCAATACCTCGGCCCGTTGGCTATACCTGATCCACTTGTGGACAGTCCTTAATCAGATGCTCCATGGATCCACACCTGAAACATCCACCCGTTCTTCTTCTACACTCCCCAGAATGTGCTTTCCCGCATCAATTGCATAATCGATTCTGATTCCCCGCAGCAGGTGTCGGAGCACGAGCTGGCCCATCAGACCTAGGCCTTTTCTGTGAATTCCCAGATGCTCCCGCTGGCCCAAAATTTCTCTTATTGCTTCCCCGCTCCTTATCTCTTTCCTGTCTTTCAGTCCGTTTTACCTCCTTAACTATCTTAACCTTCTCCACCAGAACAACAAAATCTCTCTCTCCCTCTCTGCGGTGCTATCAAAACCCTTAACTCATTCCGCAATCCATCCTCGAATCGAACACAACGTTCATATTCGGTTTCTACCATTCCTCGAGCGTAGCGGCTCAAGCGCAGAAACTTTGTCTCATATTCAGCCACAGATTTACTTCCCTGCACCAAATTCAGGAATGCCTTCCTCTGTGCATCCACATAGCTGGCCCCAACATATTTTCCCTAGAACGACTCCTTAAAGAAGTCCCAGTCAATCCGATCTGCGGCAGTACCCTCCTTCACCGTGAGCCACCACTGATAGGCCTCGTCTCGAAGAAGAGACACGACCCCTTTCAACTTCTCCTCCACCGTGAAATATAAATCATCCATTATGCGCTCAGTTGCTTCCATCCAATACTCAACTGTATTAGGGGCTACACCAGAAACTCCCCTAAACACTTCTGCCCCATTGGCCCTAAGCCGCTCCGGCACAGATTTTCGGGCTCCTGTGCCGATGCCTACTCTAGCAACTCTTTCGAGAACCCGCAGCATCGCCTGAGATACCGCATCATCTCCGGTCGCCTGATCTCGTAACTCTCCCTCCACAGCTGGCGGATCCAGCATCTCGTTTCCTGATCCGTGGCCAGACCCTACTGGCTCAGACAAGGCAATCCTACCCCTACCGCGTCCACGCGGCAGACGTCCTCTACGCCTTGTACTCATTCTTCCGATCGACGTTTATCTGATTAAGAATTTTATGAATCATTAATTTTCTTCCACTAATTAACCACGAACAGTCCTATGAATAATAGTTTTAAGAGTAGTTCTTTCGAATTCACATTCACAATACAGTTTCAAGTCCATATCCTCTAATTCTAGGGAACACATACATTCAATCATCAACATACAAATAGCATCCAAGCACTTGCATTCATCACGTAAGGGTGTTTTCGTTCTTCACTACCCAGGGGTATTTTCGTAATTTTATCCTACAGGGGCATTTTCAAAATTTTCAAAATAGAGTTTCTTGGTGATTTTGTGAAATAAGGGTATTTCAGTAATTTTGCAATCCGGGGGTATTTCAGTAATTTTGAAGTCCGGGGGTATTTCAGTAATTTTACAAATCAGGGTCATTTTGGTCATTTTGCAAAACAAGGGTAATTTGGTAATTTTACAAACCATGGATTTTTTTTGTTGTTGTTGTTTTTTTTTTAACAAAACAATGGTACTTTTGGTAAATCTAGTTTCATAGTCCGGGTTACTCTTGCAAACATGAGATTTTCGGGTAACTTTTCGAACATAGGTATTTTATAAATTCATGGTTGATTGGAAATTTTCACGAATCAACTGTATTTTGAAAATTTTACAAGACTTGGGGATTTTTTTTCAAATAGTGTGGCTGGTCCCTTTCGGGTTTTAATTATAAGGTTTAGCCCATCAACAAGTCCTCGTAACTAGGGTGAATAGTCACTATGCACCAGGTAGGATTCCAGTGAAGAGGAGGTGAGTCGCTAGGACTGCTTAAGTACCAAGCTCTCCCTTAATCCACTCCTAGACATGCGTATGTCTATTGCCACACCCTAACTTGGCTAAGTGAACAGTCACTACGCACCAGGTAGAATTCCAGCGAAGAGGAGGTGAGTCACTAGGACTGCTTAAATACCAAGCTCTTCTGGATCCAATCCTAGACATGCGTATGCCTGTTGCCACACCAAAGCCTTGCGACTCATTTACGGGTTTGTTTAGTGAAATTAAGTCTTATGAGCCTTTAAAGAGTGGTTCAAGCTAGGCCTAAAGTCCATCAAGTTCTAATCTAACTAATCTATGTCCCATAAAGCCCATCAAGCCCACAGATATATATCACACAATGGTTTAGAGTACTTACTTGGCGGACGTGGGCCGGAGACGCAGGTGCCATGCTGAGCTAACAAACCTGTTATTATTTAAAAACATGCATGTTTCAAAAATTCATCTTTAGAAAACGTTTTGAGCCCCAAAACCCCCAGAGCCGAGTTTTGAACCGGGCTCTGATACCAATTTGTGACACCCCAAACCCGGCCCAAACACTACAACCGGATCTGGTATGTCACTGAAGTCCTTTTATAAAAGATGTCGCAACTTCAGGAAATATTTTCTTCTTATATTCAATCTTTTATTCGGGAAAACTTAATAACTTGATAAGTTTAAAATATGATATAAATTTAATTTGTTGTTTTATGAATTACAACCACAGTCTTAATGCATGCCTTAGTTTAATTAAAAATTTAAGTGTTTAAAAACAATAAAAGCCCGGAATAAAAACCAAAACAAAGTATAATAGTCTAGTGGCCCATGGCCTTATTACAACCAAATTTAAAACCCATTTAAGCAAATCTCTTTAAAAATAAATAATTAAAATAAAGTCTTTTTGCTGAATCCTCAGTGCTCTATCGCATGGCCACCTTGCTCTCCTCTCCAGCCCTGTCCGATGCGCTAAGTGTCACCTGAAATTGTTAAAATAATTGGGTGAGTCGCGAGACTCAGTGTGCAACCCTCGTGCACCATCAGATTGGGCCTTAGCCAACAGATCAGAATATAAAACATAATATAGCAAACAACATACATAACCCAACCCAAACCTAGGTTTCCATCCGCTACACACCGCCCTTACCTGCCAATCACACCATTGGGGATTTCTACAATCAACCCACACCGCTACACACCATCGATGGCAGTCATGCTGCAGTTAGCTGCTCATCGTCAAAGTTGTGACAGAGTCACCAGGCTGAAATGGCTAGAGCCACCAGAAACAGAGTATGTGACAGAGTCACCAGGCTGAAATGGCATAAGCCACCAGAAACAGAGTACTTCCCCTTTTTATCAATTACCCCAATCCCCAAGCATACAGAGAAATCGACATATAGAGCATGTTACTGAAAAAGGACAGAAATTACTAACCTGATGATTAGCCTTTACCCTTCATAGGTATTCAGTCATAATGCCGGGATTTCGGCATTTAACAGAGTATAGCAGATTTATACAAATACATATATATATATATAAGTGCTCAATCAATAGTGTGAAGGGTTACACACCTGATTAATGTAGATACCCTTGCTAAACCAATCTACACTTTGCTTCAAAAAGCCGGAAAGATGTGAAAATAGGCCTCTCCTATATTCGGCCATGGTTAGTATTCTACCCGATTTTATATATATGACTGAACAAATCTTCTTACGTTGAAATCCCGAAAGTAACACGATTCGAGTGTTACTGAACCCTGACTTAGAGATCTAAGCGATTGACTCTCCCTTCAAATCCCGGAATGCCGAAAAAGAAAGAAAAACACAAGATTAATACCATATGGCCATTCGTGTATGGCCTCCAAAAAGCCAGAAAGAGATTAAAAGATACCCCAAATCGATACTTACCTCTACTGAAGGTTTCGGCTATCCCTTGTAAAAGATTCGGCAACCGTAGAAGATTAGAGATCTATGAGTTTCGGCTTCTAGGAAAAAGAAATCCCGAAAAGATAAACTAAGGTGGTTTCGGCTAAAAAGAAAAATGAATAGAAAGCAAAGAGTGGCTTGAAGATTCAGCTAAAGTGTTTGAAAGGGTTGAAAAAAGAACCTGACAGTGGATTCAGCCAACTTGAAGGAAAAGAAAAGAGAAAAGAGGGGGAGAAGAGAGTAGGAGTTTCGGTAGAGAAAAAGAAGAAAAATGAGAACTTTGATAGCAACTTCGACACACACTTAGCCTAAACTGAATGCCCCTTTCCTTTCAAATTCTTCAAAGTTTCGGCTAGCATTAAACACTTAAAGATGGCTCCTATCTTTGATCTATTATTCCTCAAAAATAGCCCTAATTCCTCTCTTCGTTATCTGCCTAATTATCCACATAAAATAAACATTAAAATCCCTAAAAAATAGCCTTGTGCTGTCCCCCTTATTGTCCCTTTTAAATGCCGAAATTTAGCCCTAAAACTTGGGCTTCAAGCTGCCAAAATTTGGGCCTTTATCATGCACAAGTGACGCCAACTCCTCTTCCTCCTAGTGCCACCATTTCCTTTGGGCCACAAGCCCAATATGCCCATTAAACTACTAAAACTTCAATTTAAACCCCTAGAGTGTCTGAACAAAATATTTAAAACAAGGCCTCAGCCCACTTTGAGCCCCATTTGTAATCTTTAATTCTCAAATTAAAGTTTTAAGCATTCAAACACATAAAATGCACAGACCCAATTATTCAGGATGTTACATTCACCCACTCTTTGGCATGAGTTCAGGGATCTAAAAGTTTTGGCCAGAATTGCAGGGACGGGTGTAACCCTTTTATCAAGTCGGTCAAATAAATTAGAGACGGCTTTATCTATGTGCCCCAAAGCCTTAGGGAAGATCACCAATCCGTAAATGCTTAACGCGAAGACATCGACCCTTTTCTTCACGTCGGGATGTGCTAGGATCAAATCTCACAAACTTCTCCAAGAGATACACTTACTGTCACTTTTCTGCTTGATTCGAGCTGCAATCCATTGTTCACTCATTCCCGTGATGTTCATCAACTTTTTCAAGAACGTTGGGACATTGGCCACTTTGGAGTAAGCCTTGTTAATTTGAATCTTTGGGCAACAAAGTAAGGCTGTGTACTCCTCCACCGTAGGTACCAAGTCAACCTTTCCAAAAGTGAAACAGCTATAAGCAGGGTTCCAATATTGGGCGAGAGCTCGAAACATGTGTTTGTCCACTTTGACGTCGAGTAGATAGGGCAGATCACCGTAATTACAGTAGAATAGCTTCTTGGTTTCGTCATCCCACTGATCCCATATTTATTTCATCTCTTGAAGATTTTTTGGGTTACATTGATACGAGTGAAATCCCACAATTCCGACATGTATCATTCTGTAAGACTATCACCTTTCTCTTGTTGCATTGTCTCGGCCCAAATCTGGACGGCTACATTATCCTCTACTTTATCAAGAAACCCCTTTTCCATGATAAGTTATCTTTTTAGGAACCGAATGTGAATCAACACCCTTTTGTGATGAAAATGCCATGCAATCAAAGCAAAATAAACAAGTCAGTATACGAAGCAAGAATTTAAAGCAAGCAAGAAACAATAAAGCACTTATTCGGGTAACCACTAGGGTTTGTCGCGGCATTATCTAGGGTAGGCTCTTAAGGTCTTTTGCATGCGGTTTGGGTTCTAAAGTTGAGGTACCCAACTAGCAGATTCCTCGATCCTCACCCATTATAGGCTCATACGGGCCGAGATTAGTTCAGGGGAATACATTTCCCTATGGCTGCACGGAGATGAAAATCTCACAAAGACATAGGTACAGATGTATCCCGAAAGCGATCCACTATCCTGCACGGAGGTGAAAACCTCACGAAGGAGTAGCTTCTCACTCCCACTTAAAAAGGTAAGACCAAAAGGTCCTTATGCAATATGACGCGAAATTATTCTACGAGACTTAAACCACAACAATTATATAACACAAACAAATGCAATAGAAGGATCGTAATTTTTCAAATTAGATTTTCAATTTTCGACAACAAGACAGAAACTAATCAATTTTATGGCTTGACTCTCTTATTGTCCCCAGTGGAGTCGCCAAGCTGTTGAAACCATTTTTTTGTTAGGAAAACGGGGTCGACTTTAAAAACGAAAATGGAGTCGCCACCAACCCTTTTTTGAGGTGTGATTGGGTCACCTTGAGATTGATCGTTAAAACATTTTGATTTATTAAAACGATGATTTGGCCTACGAAATTCGAGAAAACAGGTTCGGAAGTCGATTACGTACGAGGAAGGATTAACACCCTCGTAACGCCCAAAATTGGAACTGAATTGATTGATTAATGTCTTAATGTCAAAAATTTGAAAAGATTTTAAAAATACGGCCCTCTTCATTTTTTAAAAAAACTTGAATAAATTAGACTGGATGCCGACACCCGCTTATTTCGAAGGAATAAAATATCATACCCAGTGAGATAGGATACGGCATTTCGGATCCTCGAAACTAAGCTTGTCTTCTGCCATTTAAAACTCGTACATTTAAATTTAATAAGGATATTCGGTTATTTGGGTCAAATGTAAAATCAGAACCTAGTAAGTTAGGGCACAATTTCTCAAAATTACAAATACAGAATATTGCCTTTATTTTTAGAAATCCTTATCTTGAGATAACAAAACGTCATATTCAGTGAGTTAAAACACAACATTTTTGAATTCCCGAGAATAAGCTTTTTATTTAACCTAGATGTTTTGGTTTTAAAAAAATCATGTCTTTAGACTCAATGAGAAAAAATCGAAACCCAATAAGTTAGGGTACGATTTCTTTCAAATCCTAGAATATGGAATACTTCCTTATTTCAAAACGAAATTTTTGATGCATCGGATAAAATGTGATATGATTTTATAATAAATGTAATAACAAAATAATGATGATGACAATAAAATAGAAACAACAATAATAAAGGTAAAAATAAAATACAATAAAATAAAAGCTAAAGAGAACAATCTCCATAAAATAATAAGTAAAAAAACAGTAAATAAATAAACAAATAAAAGAAAAGAAAATAATTAAAATAAAAGCTAATAGTAAATTAATAAATAGGTAAATACTATATACAATGATTTGAAGATAATAAAATAATAATAATAATAATAAGAGCAATAATACAACAACAACAACAACAACAACAATAATAATAGAGTGAATAATAATAGAGAATATAATAATAGTAGTAATGATATTAAAAACAATAGTAATAAAAATAACAATAATAATTGATCGTTGTTTTGTCGAGTCTTAAAATTTATAAAGAGAATGATCGAACCTGGAAACTAACTTTGACAACGATTTAAGGCAAGTGCACCTATCAAACAGTAGTATAGCTTAGGCAAGACCGGATTGTCGAACCCAAAGGAACTAAAAGTACTAATACTAACTTTCTTTTTATTATCTAGCCTAAAATAAAGTGAAGTTGTTGTTTAATCTAAATTTAACTAACTACTAAGCTAAAGACGCAAAGACAAAAAAGAATGAATTGGGGAAATACTGTTGGAGAAACTCAGTTGATTAAGACGATACCCTTAGGAAGAATCCACCTAGACTTCACTTGTTATCTAACACTGAACTAGATGATTTATTCACTTGACTTGATCCGTAAGATTCCCTAAGTTATATTAAACCCTCTCTCGAGACGAATAACGTCTAACCCTAGGTTGATTAATTGAAATCTCTTTCTAATTAAAACCCCTAGAATCGCATTAACTCGATCTATGGACTCCCATATTAGGTTTAACCCTAATCCGGCAAAATCTCATCACCCTATCTCTAGGCACGCGATCAACTCAGCTTAATTATGCTAGATCTACTCTTAAGCAGGGACTTTTGCTCATCCACCTAAGCACATCCAACTTGAATCAATATCCCGGAAATATTAACACAAGAATTAAGCATACATAATTAAGGAAAAATCAAGTATTTATCATATAGTTCAGAAAACAATAACAAGATCCGTCTTAGGTTTCATCCCATTCAGGTATCTGAAGGGTTTAGTTCATAACAAAATAAAACATCTCAGAAGAAAAGATAAAACAAAACATAAGAAATCCCTAAAACCCGCTGAAGGAATTGAAGGAGAGATCCGCCGTCTTGAGTAGAATTCCGGCTTCTTGAGATGGATCAACTGGCTATCTTCGAGTGATTCCCACAAATCTGACCTTTTCGGCTTGGCTCCTTGGCCTAGCTAACCGCCCTAACAAAAGCCTGGGCAGAAGGCTTCTGCCGAACTCTCTCTTCAAGTTGCCCCCTTGGGTGTTTATATAGACTTTGGGATGCCTTACTTAGCCCCTAAGTATCCTAATTCAAGTAGAATTCCTACTAGGGTGTTTGAATAGGCTTTGGAATGTGTTTCTTTGCCTCCAAGTATCCTATTCCGAGTAAAACTCCTCTTGGTCGCGGCAGGGACATGCCCATGGCACACGCTCGTGTAAGTCGTGGCCAGGCCGTGTTCGACACTGTTTAATGAGGCACGATCGTGTGGCTTGGGCCCAGGCCGTGTGGATTTCGTGATATGGCCTATTTACTCCGTTTTGGGCTCGTTTTCTGTTATTTTCATCCTCTGGTGCTCTCCTGGGTATAAAACATGAAAACAAAGGATTAAGAGCACCAAATTACACAATTCAAGGCTTAAATCATCCAAAAGTATGCTAAATGTGGGATTAAAATATGTTACTTTTACGGTTTATCAATAATACTAGCAATAATAAAAGTAGTAATACTAATAATAATAATATTAATAATAATGATAATACTAAAATACATAAAATAAAATACGAACGAATAAAAAAATGTATAATAAAAACAAGGAATATATGTATATGTAATCAAAATGAAAATGCTACATACAATAAAAAATGATAATATTAAGAAAATATACACAAAATAAAAAAGACGGATCAAATAAAATAACATAAAGAAATAATCAAAGTAAAATAATGGGGATCAAATTAGGATTAAAGCAAAATTACGAGGCTAAATTATAATAAATACATAATTAAAAAGGATTAAATTGAAACTTAATCAGAAATTTGGGTAAAAATCAGGAATAAAAACAATATGCATGACCAAATCATAACGCACGAATGACATGGGGGACCAAATAGGAAATATTTCCAATCCTCCAAAACGCGGCGTTTTAAGCCTAAATCGAGGGATTAAAGTGGAACAGAAATAAAATTACAGGGGTAAATTCATAAACAAAATAAAACTAAATTAAAAAATAAAAAAATACGGAAGGACTAACTTGGTAATTATACCAATTTCAAAAACGCGCGGATCCTCCCCGGGTCGGGTCAACGCACGGATCCTAGCTCTGAAACGACGCCGTTTTGGGTCTTAATGACCGACTCCAAAACGGCGTCGTGTGGGTCAGCCTTAAATAGGAAAAAATGGGTGCTGAAATCATTTTTTAAAACCATCTCTTAAAAAAACAAAAAAAAAACCTTTGGGAGCTCTAGGAGTCCAGCCCTAGCTCTGTCATTGAGCCACCGTGCTCCGCCACCATCCGCCGTCGTGCGCAGTGGCTGGAGAAAAAAAACGATTATTTAAGCCCTTTTAGATGCCCAAAACGTAGATCCAGGCTCCGAATAATCAAATCACCCTCAAAATTCAAAGATAAGCAAACTACCCCTCAGATTCGGTCTCCTATTACCCGAAAAAGAGGTAAAAATTTCTACTCTAACAGTGTTTACACCATACTTATATGCATAATATTCGAATAAAAACTCCAGATCTAGTGAATACCTTTGAATAAACTTTATATTCTTTGATTTTTTTGGCATGTATTCTTAAAAATGGTGAAAAAGCTTACAAATGTTTGCTTCGGTTTTTATAACCGAATTCAAAAATTAAAATAAAAATCAAAATACAGTTCCTTTTTTTTTCTTGCTGCGCTGTGTCTTTTGTTGTTTTCGCAGGTACGGAGGCGTGCGTGGCTGTACGGAGGTGGGCCTACATGGAGGAGCGGGCGCATGGCGCGCGCGTGGGGGAGGCTGCTGCGGCGCTGAGCCAGTTCCAAAAACCTCTAAGGTTTTCTGAAACTTCAATCCTATTTGGGCCTAATTCGACATTGGGCTTGGGGATTAGGTTTATTGGTTTTGGCTGGTAGGGGTATTTGGGCTAGGTTTATTATTTTAGTTCTGTTTTTGGGTTAATTTAATAATTGGGCTTGCTGTTGTAAATTGACCTTATTTATTGGTTTTTTTTATTTCTTTTTGTTTTTTGTTTTGGTTTTATTTTTTGTTTGGTTAATTGGGCCCCGGGCGAAAATGGGATTTTACATCACCAATTAATATAGAAATATAATTTACAAAGCAAATCTTTATAGAAATGATGTCCCGATACCTCACTTTCTAAATCCACTTGACCTAATAAATCATTAAAAAACACAAATTACCAATTCAAAAACCTTTTTAAAACCACATTTGACTCGTAAATATTAAATAATGATATTTACGAACTTACTCGCCGGATTTGGTGGCCTTGAACCACTGTTTCTGACATCACTGAAAAATCAGACTGTTACACGATCCATGTACAAATGTAATGATATTGTAGTGTTCAAATAATTTCAAGAATATTGATCACTTGTATATTCTTCTAATTATTGATGTAATGATATTATAGTGTATAAATAATTTTAAGAGTATTGATGAATTATACATTCATCTAGTTATTAGTGTAATCAAATGAATTATGACATTAATCATACACCTATTAATGCAATTGAGCTAATGATCAAACCAGTCAACTAATGGTTTTCATTAAAAGAAGGGGCCAAATGATTTATTTTTGGGTCATTGAGGACTCAATTGGGTGAATTTTTTCTTAAGGGCTCAATTGATGTTTTTACTAAGGGCTTTTTTGAGCCTTTAGCCTAAATTAATTAATTTAATTTGATAACTCATATCAATTAATTAAATTTGTTATATTTATAAACTTCATAAATGATTATGTTAAAGAACATAAAATAAAATATACATAAAAGCAATACTGCATGCACCTGTCATATATCTTTTAATTTTGTTAACTTGATTTCCACTTTTTTTTTATTCGATGAAAATTCACCATATGAATTTATTATAAGTTTACATCAGTTATCTCTCTATAATAGCATATTGTTGTTGATGTATAACAACTACCTTCTTATGTCACAGACTTGGATTATGCAACCCATGACACTTATAATAGGCAAAATATTAGTAAGCAAATGGGGTTGTGAATTACAATTTTATAAAAAGCTTCTATTCTTTTTAAATTTTACTCCCTGAAGACTATCTTTCCCTTTAAAACTTATGATTTTAATATATATATATATATATATATTTAAGAAATTGTCCAGAAAAAACGGCCATTTTACTAAAACATGCCCTATTTTAACGTTATTTACGGAAATTGACCAACTTTTTAATTATTTAACGGAAAGGGCAAATTCCCCGAAAACGTGTCCACATCAGCGCGATGTCAGGTGTTGTGTCAACAAAACGCTCCCCCAGGGACGCGTTTTAGCCCGTGTTTTTCCAAAAAAAAAACTTATTCTCGAATTAAATTTTCAAAAAAATGCCATTTTTTAAATATTATAAAAATAGACCAATTTTTTTTAAAAATTTACAAGAATAAATCTTTATAAAGGCTCAAAGTGACAATACCATTTTTTTAGGGTGTCACCAATTAATATAGAAATATAATTTACAAAGCAAATCTTTATATAGACCCAAAGTCTCATTTTCCTTGTTTTCTTAAGCAATGTGGAATATGATATATGTGTATATATAGACTCATGAATAGGTTTGTAGCTTGTTTGTAACATCCTGAATAGGGCCTATGCATTTTCAGTTTAATTGTACGAAATGTCAAGTCTCAAGTACTACGAATAAATTTTTGATATTTTTGGAAACCTAGAAATGGAAATGGAAATGGAAATGAACATTTTTGGAAACTTGAACATTTTGGAAACTTGAACATTTTGGAAACCTGAACATTTTTGGAAACCTGAACATTTTTGGAAATGATTCAAAAATGGAAAGTAAACATTTCTGGAAACTTGGAAATGTAAGAAAAATGGTAAGTTACAGAGCCGATCGAAAATTTTAGGAAACTTAGAAATGATGTCGAAATGTCAAATTTTAAAGTTCAAAATAGGAAATAAGGGCTAGAGGGCCTTAAAAGAAAAAGATGGAGAAGTTTGACACACAAACAGGCTTGGAAAAGTGGCCTGAAGATGCCACTTAAGGCCTAAGGAGATGGCGTCACATGCAGGGAAATAGGCCTGAGTTCGAGTCACTTGAGAAGCAAATAAATAAGTTTTATTTTTGCATCCAAAAGGCTGAGGTGGACGGCATGGGTTTCTAGAAAAGGAAGAGTTTTATTTGCATAAATATGTGAATAATAAGTGATAAATAAAGTATTTTCGTTTAAGATAATTGAGGAGATAATTGATGGATTAAAGGCTTTTATCTTTTAAATAAAAGAGATAATATTATTAAAAAGAGGAGTGGTGGCCAAGTAAGGGACTCCTAGGCTGATAACTTTGGCTATAAAAGGAGGGCAGGAGGGCTACTCATTCACTTTTGCCTCTTTACCGAAATTTTCCTAGCTCTCTCCCCCTCTCTGCCGAATTTTTCTTTAAGCAAGATCCATCTTCTTTTCTTCTATTTTCTTCTCTGTTTCTACTGTCAAAGCCGAATCTTTGTTGATTCTAAGTAAAGGAGCAATCAACTACAACATCAAAAGGGTTTCTACAACTGTCGAATACAAGGATCAAGGATCTAAGGTAAGATAAATTTATTTGATTAAGGGTTATGATGTATATGTTAGATTAGATCTAACATGAAGATTTCGACAGACATATAGGGCAAGGAATCCTCTTCAGATTTGGAATTTGTATGGTAAGTGATATTCGGCCAAGGCTTAATTTTGGTATTTAGAATTATTTTCCATTATTTCAAAAGCCGGAAACTGACATGGTTACATGTCTAGTGATAGCCGATTTCAAGGAAAAAGAATACTAGCAAATTTTTGGGACTTGATCATCCTATTCGGCAACAAGGTAAGTAATACAAATCCTACTAGGATTTGGTTTTTAAGCCAAATAGGTTTGTTAATATGTTTTATTGAATGGCCGAATATAGGAGTCAAAGATCTAGATCGGTAGATCGTTCTTCGGGATTTCAAGGAATCTATTAAGCCAATCAGGTGTGTACTCACATTAATTTTCGATATATCATATGGCAATTATTTTTAATATATGAATATGCATAAGAATGTGAATGTGGCTAAGTACCACAAATGTGGTAAGAGTACCCAGGTACGTTTCCTACTTTCGATAGGATTACAAATATGTTATATTGTTAACATGTGAATAATGAGAAATTAAGTATGTTATGCATGATATATGGGGCATTCGGGATATATGTGAAAGGGGAAGAAGGTGTTGACTTCGGTCTCACCAACGGAATATGGTGACTACGGTCACAAAATTTGAATATGGTAACTCCGGTTACATTATCTGAATTTGGTAACTTCGGTTACATTATTTGAATATGGTGTCTAATGACACAAATTATATGGGCGATGAGCACGTCGACTGCAGCGACTGCCTTCGATGGTGTGTAGCGGATGGAGGGTTGACTTAGTAGTCCCCACGGTGTGACTTTGGGTTTGGGTTGCATCATTTATTTTATATGAACATGAACTTGATATGAACTTGTATGCCTGATTTGTTGAATGTTAATGTTGTGTACACATTGAGTCTGTTGACTCACCCCGTTGTGGGAACTATTTTCAGGTGATGAACAGTGACGGACCGGGACGGTAGACCTTGAGGTGGCCATGCATCCATTTGAAGATTTTATTTAATTTGGACTTTATTTCTTTTTAGTACCTTTAATTTTATTATTGGGTTTTACTTGATGTAATAAGGCCATAAGGCCCATTGGATTTTCTTTATTTTGCTTTACTTTTAATTATTATGTTACGAACAATTTTGATTAAAGTTAAGTACAAGAATGATTTCTTTAAAAACAAACCCTAAAAATTATTTTGTCACCTTAATAAAATTGGATTTTTAAATTAATTAAATGGGTTTCCCAACCTAAGCCCAATCCAAAATAATATTTTCCTAAAATTTTACAAATTTTCTCTAAGTAACAAAGAATTTGAAAACCGGTTTACTTAAGGAACATACCAGATCCGGTCCGGGCTCGTGGGCCGGGTGTGGGGTGTTTCATTGTTCCTAAACGATATGGGATTCCTTCCTCTTTTAACTAACAACATGAGATTAAAGGCTACACTATATTTGATATTTATTTTACAAAACAATTTCTATTTTTTTATATTTTGTTAACATTTTCTCATATTATAAAATTATTTTTTGAGATCTTTAATCTTGTTGCATTTAGAATTGTTAACATATACAAAAGAACTATTAAAAAAAAAAGAACAAACTGCACATATGAAACTTGTACATGCAATAATCTTCTATTCAATTTTAAATGTTTGAAGTTAATATCAATGCAATTCTAATTTTTAAAATAATTTCCCATTATTTAAATTTAGAAGTTATACTTTTAATTTTTTTTATTATTTATTTTATTTTATATTATGAATGTTTGATTAACAAATAAATGGTGAGTATTTGGTACTCAAATAGTATTTTTTTGTAATTTAAAAAATTGATATATCTTTTTAATATTTTTTATTTTTAATATTTTACTATACTCATTAATATTTTTAATTCTAATTTTAATTTAATGTTCATCACCTAATGAATGCCGATAAATTTATTTCAGATATATTTGACTAGATAGATAATCTATTTAAACATAGTATATAATTATGTTAAATAAGTTTTTTTATAGAAATATATAATATACAAAAATATAATTATTTTTCATATTTTATATCTAGATTAAATTACATTAGTAGTCACTTAACTATATTTTTTAGCTATCGAATTATAAAAACTTACAAAATGATCACTCAACTATTAGTAATTTTTTAAATATTTATTTTTTAATATTTTACCATACTCATTTATATTTTATATTTTTTACTTATAGAGTTTAAAAGTTTTATTTATAATGTAACAAATGTTAACTTTTTGTAAAAAAATTTAAACTCTAAGTAAAAAAATATTAAATATAGTGTAGTCTTTAATCTCATGTTGTTAGTTAAAAGAGGAAGAAATCCCACATTGTTTAGGAACAAGCTGCAAAACTATTCATAAGTCTATATATACACATATCTCATGTAACACCCCAAACCTGGCCCAAACACTACAACCGGATCTGGTATGTCACCAAGAATAATTCTATCAAAACATGTCGTATTTTCAGAAAAGCCCAAATATGTTTTATATAGAATATGCTTTGGTAAAGTAAAATCCAAACTTAAATACATGCCTTAGTTTAATTAAAATAAAAACTTAAATGACTTAAAGTAATAGAAGCCCATAATAAAACATAATATAAACTAGTGGCCCATGGCCTTATTACAACGAGATTTGAAGTCCATTAATTAAAAATAAAATAAAACTTGAGTCACTTTTTGCCAAATCTACAAATTCTTCTGCATGGCCACCTTGCGTTCCTCTCCAGCTCGATCCGAAGCACTAGGTATCACCTGAGATGTTAATTAAAAGGGTGAGTCGCGAGACTCAGTGTGCAACCCTCATGCACCACTAGAGTTTGGGCCTTAAGCCCATTAAACAAAATAAACAGTGTAATAATCATAATAAAAATTAATAACAAATAATATGCATGGCCCAACCCGTTTGCCTAGGTTTCCATCCGCTACACGCCCCCGTACCAACCGTTCACACCATTGGGGATTTCTACAATCGACCCACACCACTACACACCATGATGGCAGTCATGCTGCTCATCCACATATGATGGCCGAAGCCCTTATAACATATAATGGCCGAAGCCCGTATAACATTTAATGGTCGAAGCCCGTATAACAGTTCACGGCATTAGCCGCTACACATATAATGTATAACTTCCTCCTTTCATCAACCCAACCCATGCAATCACACACAAGCATTTTACTTATAACATTTAAACAGATTATTTACTAACCTGGGGATCCGCTTTTACCCTCCTTGGGCTTTCATCAATAAACCGAGATTTCGGCATTTATCATAACATATAAAACATATGAACATACAATAATAGGCAGATCTAGATGGTGGGGAGGTCTTACACACCTGATTAATGTAGATACCCTTGCTAAACCGATCTATGCTTTGCTTCAAAAAGCTGGAAAGATGTGAAAATAGGCCTCTCCTATATTCGGCCATAGTTAGTATTCTACCCGATTTTATATATATGAATAAACAAATCCTCTTACCTTGAAATCCCGAATGTAACACAATTCTATAACTTAGAGATCTATGAGTTTCGGCTTCTAGGAAAAATCTCGGAAAGATGATCTATCGCACTTTCGGCTTTTGAGAGAACTAAAAATTGAAAAGATGACTAAGGGAGATTCGGCCAATGAATATTAAAGAGAAGAATAGGTGTAGTTTCGGCTTTTGAATCAAAGTGAAGATGAGGGAATAGGCTTAGAGATTTCGGCTTTTGCAGAGAATGAAGAAGAAGATGGAACTTTAGGAGTTTTCGGCTTTTACTCAGAGAAGAAGAGAAAAGAATGAGAGAAAAAACCCCAAATGCCGAAATTGAAGAGATATTTCCCCTATTTATAGAAATTTCGGCACTTACCTAACCTTGCAGATAAATCCTATCTTTTCTCCTTTATCTTAATCTACTAGTTTATCTAAAAGAGACTTAATTATCTCTAACTCCTCCCTCCTTTATCAGCATATTACCCACATATTTTAAACATTAAAATCCCTAAATTTTAGCCTTTATTTGCTTATTATCCTCATAAAATAAATTCCTAAATAATAGCCTTTATCTGCTTATTATCCACATATTTTAAACATTAAAATCCCTAAATTTTAGCCTTTATCTGCTTATTATCCTCATAAAATAAATTCCTAAATAATAGCCTTTATCTGCTTATTATCCACATATTTTAAACATTAAAACCCCTAAATTTTAGCCTTGTTGCCATCCACTCCACCTAATCCTAATGCCCAAAATTTAGCTAACTTAAATTAAAAGAATTGGGCTCCATGAAACTTAAATTTGGGCCCCTTACTCCCTTATATGGAGTCACCTCCTAAGATTGGGCCACAAGCCCACTTTGGTATTTTAAACATAGATACTACCTTTTAAACCCTATAATGCCCAAACAGATAATTTTAATCAAGGCCTCTACCTAAGCTTGAGCCCAATTTGGACCCCTAACACTTAAATTAACACATTAAACATATCCTACCTATTAAACGCATAGGCCCAAAAATTCAAGATGTTACAGTTCTATCCCCCTTAAAGAAATTTCGTCCTCGAAATTTCCAACTAACTATTAATCGTACTACCTAAGTCTCACTACCATGCTTTCACTGCGCACTCCAATTCTAAACCCAAAATAAACACTTAGTATTCTATGGTAGAGTACGCACCGGTATTCACATCTAGAGCGTCCTCGTCCCCTTGTACTCATGCTATCGGTTCGCGTTTATCTGATTAGAAATTTTATGAATTATTGGTTTTCTTCCACTGATTATCCACAAACAGTTTTATGATTAGTAGTTTTAAGAGTAGTTCTTTCGAATTCACAATTCAGTCTCAAGTTCACCTTTCTTAGTTCTAAGAACTACATACATTCAACTGACAACATCCATACACCCACATTCAATACATAGGGGTATTTTCGTTATTCCACTACCCAGGGGTATTTTCGTAATTTTATCCTACAGGAGTATTTTCGTAATTTTTCAAAATAAGGTCCTTGGTGATTTTGTAAAGTAAGGGTATTTTGGTAATTTTATCCTATAGGAGTATTTTCGTAATTTTTCAAAATAAGGTCCTTGGTGATTTTGTAAAGTAAGGGTATTTTGGTAATTTTGCAGTCCCGGGGGTGTTTCGAAAATTTCAAAAGTTTGGGGGTACTTCAGTAATTTTGAAAATCTGGGGCTATTTCGGTAATTTTGGAAATTCGGGGGTATTTCGGTAATTTTGGAAATCTGGGGGTATTTCGATAATTTTGGAAATCTGGGGGTATTTCGGGAATTTTGAAAATCTGGGGGTATTTCGGTAATTTTACAAATCAGGGTCATTTTGGTCATTTCGCAAAACAAGGGTAATTTTTCAAACTTTGATGGGGTTTGTTGTTGTTGTTGTTTTTTTTTTTTGAAACACGGTTGATTGGAATTTTTTTTTCATAAAACAAAGGTATTTTGAAAATTTTACAAAACTTGGGGTTTTTTTTTTAAGAAAAAGGTGGTTGGTCCCTTTCGGGTTTTAATCATAGGGTTTAGCCCATCAACCAGTCCTCGTAACTAGGGTGAATAGTCACTACGCACCAGGTAGGATTCTAGTGAAGAGGAGGTGAGTCGCTAGGACTACTTAAATACCAAGCTCTCCCTGAATCCACTCCTAGACATGCGTATGCCTATTGCCACACCCTAACCCGACTAAGGTGAACAGTCACTACGCACCAGGTAGGATTCCAGCGAAGAGGAGGTGAGTCACTAGGACTGCTTAAATACCAGGCTCTTCCGGATCCTTCCTAGACATGCGTATGACGGTTACCACACCCTAGCCTTGCGGCTCGTTAACGGGTTTGTTCAGTGAACTTAAGTTTTATGAATTTTTAAGAAGTAGTTTGT
>CM016614.1:124415365-124587750 GCA_005393395.2 Gossypium australe | reverse complement strand
GGGGTGGGAATGATGATAATTGAAGGGGAAGTGCATGATAGGTCACTGGTGATCGGTGGTAGAAATCCACATAATTTAAAAATGTAAGGTCACGTAGTGATCGTGGCTATGCCACGTTTAATAATTCCTATTTAATAGGAATAGGCAGTACGGCTGTCGTTTTGGTGTGTAGCAGATGGAGGGTTGAATTGTAGAAATCCCACGGTGTGATGGTTGGTACGGGATGGTGTGTAGAGGATGGAAACCTAGGATGGGTTGGGTTATTCATTCTTTATTGTTATTATGTGATTATGATGGAAACCAAGGAAGGTGATGGCCGAAAATCCACCACTTAGAGGAGTAAAGAAATCGGCTACTGCATGGCAAAGGGGTGCTGAATTTTCCCTTTCATTTAGCTTGAATTTTAATTAATTAGGAAGGGCATTTTCGGTTTTATACAGGAGGTGCCGAAATTCCTATAAATAGGGGGGATAGCTCCTTAATTCTGGCATTTAAACCCTAATTCTCTTTTCACTCTTTGTGCCGAAATTCTTAGCCTCTTCCTCTCTAATTTCTTTTCTTCAATTTTTTCAAAAGCCGAAACCTCTTCTCCATTCTTTTTCCTCTTGTGCCGATTTCTCTAAAAAGCCGAATTCTTCATAGTTTTTCTTTATTCATCCTATTTGAGAATTAGTTCTATCTTCCGGCATTTAAATCTTTTCTTTGACATTGCCGAATCTTCTCTCCAAGTGCTAGCCGAATTCCCTGTACTAAGGTAAGTGTCGACTTCTGTTAGATCTCATGTTCTATTTCGGTTCTTGAAAGGCAAAAGCCGAAAAGCTAATAGTTTAATGGTTTTATGTTGGGCGGCATTCCGGGATTTGAAGGAAACTTGGTCGTCTAGATCTAAAAGCCGAAAATCACTAGTCCCCAATTTCGGGATTTTAAGGTAAGAAGATTTCCCTAGATTTCTGCTAGATTTGTTCATTGTATACAAGATCTTAACTTTATGATGAGGATTAACGATCAAATATTGAGATAGTAGTTCTGATAAGAACTTGTGATGGAATTAAATATGGATCAGGCAAAGGAGAGAATCCCTAAGTTTAAGAAACGAGCAGTATCTACCGTTCGAGATTGGCCACTTGGTTATGGACCGGCTTCTGAACAACACCTTAGGCAGATAGCAGTGGTGTTGGCTACGGATAGCATCAACTTAGAGGGTCTCGTTCTAACGATAATCAGGTGTGTAGATCCTTATCACATAAGTTTTATTTTGTATTATACCTGTTAGGGGCTGAAAAGCCGGAAAATGAGGCTGTATGAACAGTCGTGTGTAGATCTCTAGCACACTAATAATCTGTATGAATATATATATGTTTATGTTATGGGCTAAAAGCCAGAAAATGGGCTGTGTAAACAGTAGCGATACCCAGAAAGGGTAGGCAAAGGATGCTAGGTATGTAACCATAGAAACTTCTCTATGTGTATCGATGTATGTGAAAGACTGTAATCTCTTAGGTAGTATATTGTCTGATTTTGCATGAATGCATGCATGGGATGGGTTTGATATGAAAAGGGGAAGAGCATGATTGGTCACATGGTGATCGGTGGTAGAAAACCCACGTAATGAAATGATTGGTCACATGGTGATCGGTGGTAGAAAACCCACGTAATGAAATGTTAGGTCACTTGGTGATCGGTGGTAGAAAACCACGTTAAAATTCCTGATTGATAGGAATAGGCAGTACGACTGTCGTTTTGGTGTGTAACAGATGGAGGGTTGATTGTAGAAATCTCCAAGGTGTGATGGTTGGTACGGGTTAGTGTGTAGAGGATGGAATTCTAGGATGGGTTGGGCTTTGCATCATTTATTATCTGTCATGTGATTATGATTGTTGCCATTGTGTATGGACCAGGGCTCATAATGTGTTTGTGGGCCCAAGCCTTTTATGTGTTTTCGGGATTTACACACTGAGTCTTGGTGACTCGCCCTATTATTTTTCCCTAACTTTTCAGATGAGCAGTAGATCGTGGACATGGGAGCTGAGACGGACTCGAGGGGCCATCAAGTTTTTATTTCTATAGATTATTTTCGGTTTTCCTTTAAGTTTTGTTTTGGGAATATTTAGGTAATAAGGCCCCATAGTTTATATTCGCCTAAGTAGTTTTTTTTTAATATTTGCAACTTATGAATTTATGTTAGGGGTTTATTTATACCAAATAATAATAATACCAGGTTTTTTTCCAAACGTCATTTATTATTCAAATATTGTCTAATTAACTTACGATTTCCAAAACCAACAAAGCAAAAGTTTACAATGTACAACCCGTAGCATACCAGATCCGGTCGAAACATATGGGCCGGGTTTGGGGTGTTACAGAGTTGATCTTGTTGGAGTCTAAGTTTATATATGTATGCAATGGTCACTGCCGAATGGGATGAGTGATTATGGGAATTGATAAATTGGTTGATATTTATGCACAGGTTATGCTCAAATGTGAAATAATTACATATGTAAATGAATGTTTGATATTTGACGAAAGATACGGCTTTAATTTTTCTTTTATATAGTATGAGTTGGTATACTTTATTAAGTAATGACATTTACAAGGTGCATTGATGTGTGATGGGGTCGGGTAATACCTCGAAATCCTATTCCGGCGACAGATACGGATTAGGGGTGTTACAAATAGTCATTGCCCGGCACATCTAGATGATACAAATATGCATCCGAATATGAATGTCATTGCTCGGGCTCTGGCTCGGGATCAGGATCTGTCGCTGGCTCGGCCTCCATATCGGCCACTAGCTCATATGCCCCAGGTCGCTGCATGTGTGGGGGGACTACAGTCGACTGCCCTCCAAGTATATATGGCTTCCCCATACTAGAGTACCATTGTATGTACTCTAATGGAGGTTGCAAATCGGAAGACATATCCATCTGAGGTATTCGAGTCATCCGATCATTCCACACCGCAACAAATCTCTAGTGCTTAACCCCCCAATGCAATCCACGATTCTCTCTCTTGTTCATGCAGTGAACCTCTCCCACCTCGCATGGCGAATCTGGGATATATTAGATGCAACCAAACTGCCGCAGCACTCGATCCCCATGGTACCACTCGACTACATTGAAATTGATAACTAGTGCGTTAGTGCACCACATATGAGAGTGAATGTAGGCAGACGAGGGTATAATGGCTACAATTTCTGGTCTACGATATGGCATCATATAAACTGCACAATTAATAACATTGTTAAAATTTAACACGGTGTGAGTAAGATATACAAAGTAACATGTCACGAATATTGGAATCGCTTACCCCTTCCCCAGCATGTTGTTCAATCATAAGCCGATATATCGGGACAGTGTACAACCTCCCGATACCCGGATAAATACTCCATTTACAAAAACAAATTTCAAGTCAATATAGTATCGTTACAATAGTATCATTATAAAGAAATTGCCAATTAATAGCAAGTTATATTTTATCACCTGTTAACTAGTGGATATACGTATGGTTGGTGACTAACTGATGCCAAAAATGTCATCCGATAAAGAGCCCACGACTGCAATAATGTAAGGCATCCGCCTATGTCTATGGCAGCTGGCTTTGTCGTCCGACAAAGCTCACGGTACAACACCGCCAGAACTACGAAGCCCCAACTATAAGAGCGAGCATTACTCAAATAAGCTAATAGAGGTAAGTACATGATATGAACCCTGTTATTGTTTGCATCGGGCATCAGTACACCCCCTATGATGTGCATAATGTATGCTCGAGCAGCGCACATCAACTCGACTTCAGTGGCATTAGCTGATAAGTGTTCAAACCTCGCTTTCAGCCATGTAAATTTCAAGCCCGAAAAATTTTCCTCATCATCGCTGTACGAGACTCCTAGTAGGCTCTGACAAAGTGCAAATGGGTCAGCTATCGCACTGACGCCCGTTACGGGGCTCCCGTCGATTGGGAGCCCAAGTTGCAGTGCAACATCCTCTAGAGTGACTGTGACTCTCCACAGGGGAAATGAAAAGTGTGGGTCTCCGGTCGCCAATGCTCGACTAGTGCGGATATTAAATCATACCGCAGATCAAACATCTGGATCAGTGCTGCTGACCTGAATCCAGCTTGCTCTAAGTAGGGCATCAGTCGTTCATCCGGGGAATATCCTAAGCAATTCACCCGGCCCCTTAATACACGATACGAGCCTTGGCAGTGTTAAATCACAAAAAATAATTATAATAACATAATTTATTTCCCTAAATTATGTAACTATTTTTTTAATATAACCCGTGACATAATTTATTTCCCTAAATTATGTAACTATTTTTTTAATATAATCCGTGATTAATAAATAACAATACATTACCATATTATTAGCTGCGTCAGATATGTGAGGATCTTTACTAATCAATGGAGCTATTACCGTCTCAAATATTAATTTTTTACCTACATAAAAAAACAAGAAATTTATATTAAATTACTAAAAATAACATGCCAATGAAAATAATAACAAAAACATAACATAAACTACACATAATAAATACAAATATTTTATTATTTATACAAACATAAACGCCACATAATAAAAATAATATAACAAAAACATAGCATAACAATATTAATAACTAACAATAATAATAATAATAATAATAATAATAATAATAATAATAATAATTAGGGTTTTTTACTAACAATATTAATAACTAACAACAATAATAAAAATAATTAGGGTTTCTTACTAACAATATTAATAATAATACTAACTAAAATAATAATTAGGGTTTTTTACTAACAATATTAATAACTAACAATAATAATAATAATTAGGGTTTTTTACTAACAATAACAATAATAATAAGAATAATTAGGGTTTTTTACTAACAATAATAATAATAATAATAATAATAATAATAATAATAATAATAATAATAATAATAATAGTTTTTTACCAACAATAATACTAGCTAAAATAATAAATAGGATTTTTTACTAACAATAATACTAACTAACAATAATAATTAGGGTTTTTAACAATAATGATATTAGTTTTTTACTAACAATAACACTAACTAAACTAACAATAATTACTTTTTTACTAAAAATTCAAAACTTAAATGATGCATGCCAAAAGACCTATATTCTGGAAGTAAAATTTCTTAATTTAATTTCTATACAATTACAATATTATTTTGAGATGGTATATAAACTAACAAAAAAAAAACAATAAAAATCAATATATAATAATAATAACAAATAATAACAAAATAGCAATTTGTTTAATAATAACAAAATAACAAAAAAACCCTAATGACAACTAACAATTTGTTTAATAACTAAACTAACAAAAAAATAAAAACATTATTTTAAAAAAATTATACCTTCTTTTTTTCTTCTATTTCTTTCTTCTTTCTCTTCTCTATTTTCTTTCTCTCTTTCTTCTTTTTTTTTTTTTGGCGCCTTCCTCCTTCTCCTTCTTCTCTTCTTCTTCTTCTTCTCCTTTCCTTTTCTTCTCTCGCAGTGCTCATGAAAATGAAATTGGGGACCATTTAAGGTCCCCAAAGTTGAGAAACATACAAATGCATGCTGCATGCATGCATCCCATCGGACTGGTGCCGCCTCTGGCGTACCCTCCACCGGTGCCGCCTCTGCCAAACCCTCCACCTGTCATGCCTGTCGCACAGCCTCCACACTCTCCAGTCAACTCAAGTCTCGATTTTTTTTTTTACAGATTCTATTTTTTTAATAGTGTTTGTTTTTTTAACAGAATAATGTATCAGAGTAGAGTGGTGCCGCCTCTGTCAGAGGCGTGACCACCCTATATGTACCATTTTAGTACATAATTTATCTTTTGTACTATTTTCGTTATTTTTTTTCTTTTATACTACTTGAGTAAAAAATCCACTAAGAATTATATTGTCAGCTTTTCACCACTACATTATAAATTTGACTTATATGACAAATTGTGAAGAAAATTACGAGAGTAATTACACTATTATATATATATAAAACACTAAATAGTATAAAACAAGTGTAAATATACATCATTAATTTGAATATATTAAAAGAATTAATTAAATTTAATTAAAAATAAAATTATTTTTTATTTTTTAAAGTATCTATCAAAATGAATTCAATAATTATTTTTTTATATTTTATAAACCATTAAAAAATAAATACTAATAACAAATTTTAAAATTGTCGCGTTATTAGTAGAATATTTTATAATCTGATCAAACTGGGCAAAAATCTAGAAAATACCAATTTTTAAAAAAATATATGGAAAAGAGCCGGTTTTTTAAAATTTACCGAAAATAGCCATTTTTTCACAAAACGCGTCCACGTCAGTGCGTTTTGTGGGGATAAAATGCCACATCAGCCAAAAACGCGTCCTTGAAGGCGCGCTTTGCTGACGTGGCAAAAACGCTCCCCAAAGACGCGTTTTAGCCCGTATTTTTTTTAAAAAAACTATTCTCAAAATTTTTTAAAAAAATATTATTATTTTTTTGTTATGAATGCATTTCGATCAAGATACTAAAATATCTTATGAAATTGATAGGACGTTGTAGGTAATGGACTGATGGTGACTAATGAAATGATTTCCTTTTGAAATATTTAAATATTCATATCTATTCAATATTCTCATGCCAAGATATTTACATTTCACACCAATTCACTTATAAATTATCTTCATTATTTATTTTAAAAAATATCTATATTATTATCAATAAAATTTCTTATTAAAATATTAATTAAGTATCAATTCAGTTAATAAATTATAAAAATTCTTTCATAATTAAAACCAATCATATTATTTAAAATATTTTGTCTTTTTATTTTAACAAAATCAAGAAAAATATACATACAGTGGAATTTAAACCTACACCAATTTAATTAATAAAATCTTAAATTTACTACTCAATCAAAATTTTATTTTGATATTTTTTTTAATATACATAATTTACTATCTCCACTAGTTGTATATATATTATTAATAAAATCCCTAACTAAGTTTGTGTAACGGATTACTTAGGAAATTATGAAAACATCATTCCATAATTAAAATAGGTCATATTATTCGAAGCTATTTTAGTCTTTTCATTTTAACAAAAACTAAGTATTCATATAGTGAGATTTGAACTAATGCCAATTTGATTAATAAAGTTTTAAATTTACCACTCGACCAAAATTTTATTTAATGTTTTTTTATACATTTTCTAATATGCATAATTTACTATCTCCACCAGTTGTATATATAAAAATAATTTTATTAATTTAGTTGGTCTCAAAAGTTAACTCGATACTAACTCATAATTGATGACAAAACCATGATAAATAATTATAGTGCATTTAGTATTGTTTATCTCTTGTATTTATGAATTTAAATGTCATTTACTCATAATTTAATCTAATTTTTAAATTTTAATATAGTACATATTTAATGTGTTATTATGATTAATTAGTTTACAACCATACGTTTTGTTGTTTCTTGTATGTTATTTTTAAACATACATTTGTATTTTAAATCTATGGTTTCTATAAACATAGGCGTGTGATAAGATTTCTAGTAACAGTAAAGTATTTAAAAATAAAGGCTTATATGTCAAAAAAATCCTTTAAGAAAATGCAAAAAAAAAAAAATTCCTTTCTCATTGGTTTATGGAATGGAGGCAGTGTTACCCATCGAAGTTGAAATTCCTTCCCTTCGAGTCTTGTCAGAGCTAAAGTTAGATGAAGCCGAATGGATTCGGCCTCGATATGATCAGCTGAACTTGATTGAGGAAAAGAGGCTAAGGGCTATTCGTCATGGTCAGATGTACCAAAAGAGGATGATGCAAGCTTATGACAAAAAGGTTCGCCCAAGAGAATTTCACGAGGGGAACTTAGTTTTGAAAAAGATCCTCCCCATACAAAAGGATTTCAGAGGGAAGTGGATGCCAAATTGGGAAGGACCTTATGTGGTGAAAAAGGCTTTCTCCGGAGGAGCACTGATCTTGGCTGAGATGGATGGGAAAAACTTACCCAATCCTATAAACTCGGATTCAGTCAAGAAACACTATACTTGAAGAGGAAAATAGGCCAAAATGAAAACCCACAAAGGGCACTTTGAGACCGATTTAAAAAAAAAATTCTAAAAAAAAAAGAAGAATAAAAAACGGAGAGGCCAAAGTGAAAACCCGCAAAGGGCGCCTTGAGACCAAAGGGGTTTTGAGTCGAAAACCCGAAAAGGGCGGCTCAAATTGCAATCAACGATGGGGCATGCGGTAATCTTGCCATACCTGAATTAAGGAGGAGGAGAGATGTTACGTCTCGGACCATCAACAGAGTACTCTCGATCTCCTAAACACATATTGAGCAAAATGGTCTTTAGAAAGTTCGTACAAAGAAGCTCAAGCTGCGATATCCGGGGCATCTATCTTTTCCCCTCATCATTTTGTATTCTAAGCAATGTTTGCTTTCATTAATTAACTTATTCTCTTCAGGTTTCGTTTCTGATAAATTTCCATTTTGTCCATCATTTATGATCATTTTCAAGCATTTTGTATTGAAGTAATGATTAATGGGCAAATAATACTTTCATAAAAGAAGTCTTGCATATTACTCTGAAAACTTCTAAATAATATGAGAACATGAAACAGGACTTTTATTTAGAACTCACCAAGCATAAGGGTTGGAAATGTTTGAAAAGGAAACTCTGAATAGTGACCATTTCTTCGAATTTGCTGTAAAAAATGTCGGTTGAACAAGAGGACAGGATATTATATCAGTGATACAACCTGGAAGAACAATGAGCAATGTCAATCCTAAGCGTTTAAAAAGGGATCATTCTCATGAAATTCGGCATCCCTACAGAACACCTTTAGTTAGGAGCATTAGATTCAATATGATCATTGCATCCTAATTATTCTACAAGGGATCACTCTCATGACATTCTGTATTCATGCAAATTTCATTCATAATACATTTATCTAGGAGCATTTGATTCGTTCCGATCATGGCATCCTAATCATTATGTATAAGCATAAATCCATAAATCAATTCTACAGGTCATGTTCCCCAGAAGATGGTGTAACAAGATCGATGAATCCACGGATTTTATCTTTTTGAAGTTGCAGTAGAGTAGGTCAAAGCAAACCTTATCTCCTTGAAGTTACAGTGGAGCAGGTTGAAGTCACAAGCCTTATCTCCCTGAAGTTGCAGTGGAGCAGGTTGAAGTCACAAGTCTTATCCCCCTGAAGTTGCAGTGGAGCAGACTAAAGACAGTTAATCCTATCTCTCTGAAGTTACAGTGGAGCGGATCAAAACGACAAATCCTATACCTCTAAAGTTAATCCTATCTCTCTGAAGTTACAGTGGAGCGGATCAAAACGACAAATCCTATACCTCTAAAGTTGCAGTAGGTTGGATTGAATTTACCATACAAGTCTCATCTCCTTGAAGTTGCAGTGGAGCAAACTGAATATAACAAATCTTATTTCCCTGAAGTTGCAGTGGAACAAACTGAAGATAACGAATCTTATTTCCCTAAAGTTGTTGTGGAACAGATTGAAGCTATAAATTACAGATCTTATCTCTCTGAAGTTGCAGTAGAGCAGATAAAAACAAACCTTATCTCCCTGAAGTTGTAGTGGAGCAGGCTGAAGTCACAAGTCTTATCTCCCTAGAGTTGCAGCGGAGCAGACTGAAGACAATTAATCCTATCTCCCTGAAGTTACAGAGGAGTAGATTAAAATTACAAATCCTATACCTCTGAAGTTGTGGTAGGTAGGATCAGATTTAGAAAACCTTATCTCCCTGAAGTTACGGCACAGCAGATTGAAGCTACAAGTCTGGGATCGAAGTGCTAGTTCTCATGCCCCTGAAGATGCAGTGGGATGGAATGAAGCTACTTGAAGAAGCAAAAACGACGAAAAAGGTCAAAGATTTGAATACCGGGCAAAAATGGTCCCTTTTAAAGTTTTTGCTTCATTCCCGTTACACGAAAATAAGCAAAGAGGGGCAGCTGTAGGACCCAATTTATGCCCGGACCCATACCAAAATAAATTGCAATAAAACAACAAAAATTAACAGTCCAATGTCCATTAATAAAAATAGTCCAGATTACAAAAAATAGGTCCAAATAAGCAAACCGGCCCAAACCTAGCCTATTACACAAAACCCAAAATTACCAGCCCAAATGTTTTCTAAACAGACCTAAATCGAATGACCCAATTTTAGAACGGCTCGAATGGCCCAAATGATTCTAGACAGACTAAAACACTAAGGGTTTCAGAGGTTAACAGCGCCGCGCGCGTGTTCCTACGCGCGCCTCCATGCAGCCTCCGTACCGCCAGCAAGCCTCCGTATGCCACGTCCGCCTTTCGTACCTGCAAACGAATAGCAGAGAAACGACATCAAAATAAGAGCATTGTATTTTTCTTCTCTTTTTGTTTCGGCTATATAAACAAAAGGCCAATCAATGTATTTTTTTTACGCTTACAATTTTACGCACACAAAAATACAGAGAAATAGAGAAATCAGAAACAAATTTCGAAGGTGATTTCCGACTTGAGTTCATTTTCAAATTTCCAATTCTATTTTTCGACTGGCAATTCATTTTCTTTTTTAATCTATTGCATACGAAAACCATAAAGGGGTGAGTACTTACCTGTATTCATTGTCGTCGCCGGATTCCTCTTCACTTCGCCGAAATCGAAGTTAGAAAGGGGAAATCTGGGTAAAAGGAAATAGCCCTTTTGTGCATATGCACAAAGGTGCCATTTTCGTCCCTTATCCAGCGCCTTTGCCGGTTCTGGAAACACATGGCCGTCGGGGAAAGGGCCTGTGACTTTTGGTTTTTTTTTGAAGCGGCTGAGCAAAAAGAGATTTAGGGTTAGATTTCTTTTTTTTTTCTTCTGTTTTAAGTGACTAAACCATTTAGAATTAGCTTTTAGTTTGATTTTTATTAAAGCACTCAAAACGACACCGTTTAGGCTTGTTTCAGTAGCTCTAAAATGGTGTCGCATGGATATACCCGATGACCTGACCCATATGCGGCTGAGGTCCGCGCGTTTTGGTCCCCGAGGGTATATTTGTGTATTTAGTCCCTACATTTTGCGCTATCAATTGATTGAGTCCTGATTTTATTTCTTTCGTTCTTTAATTTTTTCCCTTAAATGTTGTGCGCTTTTTAATCTAGTCCCGTCGATGTGTTGTGTTTTGATTTTGTAATATTTGCTGGTTCGACCCTCGATCATTTGCGCTCATTTTAATTTAGTCCATGACTCTGTTTAAATTTTTAGAAAGCAGCCTATTAATTTTATTTTTATTTCGATTAAGTATTTTTAGTTTATAAAATCTATTCATTATTTATTTTAGAAGTCGTTTTAATAAATTATTTTGAACTATTTTATTGATTTTACAAATGTTTCAATTTGTTTTATATTTTCACTTGTAAAAATTTTTTTAATTGATCCATTTATATTTTTTATTATTATTATATATCTTTTTGATTCAAGCTTTATATGATGCTTTTTAATACATTGTTAATTCCTTATTATTTAATGTATATATGTTTTTAAAATCCATTCATGTTTTTATATTTCCTTTCAATCCTTTAAAATCTTTTTTGTTTTAAAACATGTTTAAAATCACTTTTGCTTATTTCAAATATGTTTTACATATATTATACTTGCATGTATTTTATTTTTAAATTATTTTGCCTATCATTAATTCCATGTTCGGTGATTATTGCTATTATGTGTGTTACTTCTTATTTTATATTTATTTGCCATTTGTGGTTCAATAGTATTATATTTCACTTGTAAATAATTGCTCTACATTGTATGTATATTCCATCGCATTTTATTCACCTAAAAAGTCATGTTTTAACAACGTCCATGTTTTAAAATAGTTTTACTCAAAGTTTTTAAACAAGGCAATGCTCGCGTTTGGACATTTCGAAAAAATCGTGCCCTAACTTACTGGGTTCCGATTTTTCTCGTTAAATCCTGGCAATCGAGTACCATTTTTTCTTTTAAATCAAAATGCGTAAGTTTTAAATAAAAAACTTATTCTCAGGAATTTGAGACATTGTGCCCTAACTCACAGGGTGTGATGTTTTATCATCTCGAGATAAGAATTTCAAAAAAAAAAGGCAATATTCCGTATTCGAGAATTTTGAGAAATTATGCCATAACTTACTGGGTTCCAATTTTTCATAAGGCCCAAATAATCGAATACCCTTCTCAAACCTTATTACTGTTTTAAAAAATCAAAAGATAAATTTAATTTTGAGAATATAAAATGTTGTGCCCTAACTTATTGAGTACGACATTTTATTTCTTCGAAATAAGAAGTTTTGGCATCCAATATGACTTTATCCAAATGTATCTCAAGCAAACGGATCGTAATCTAGAATCTTTTCAAATTTTTAATGTTAAGACATTAAATAATCAATTAGGTACCAATTTTGGGCGTTACAAGGGTGCTAACCCTTCCTCCTACGTAACCGACTCCCGAACTTGTTTTCTCGAGTTTTTGTAGACCAAAATATGTTTTCATAAATCAAAGCTTTATTAAAGTTTTCAATTTCAAGGTGATCCGATTACACCTCAAAATAAGGTCGGTGGCGACTCCATTTCTGATTTTTCAAAGTCGACCCCGTTTTCCCAAAACTTAAAACTGGTTTCGACAATGGTGACACGCGGTAGCTTCTAGTTTAATCTAATGTTTTTCCCATAAAATTATAAAAAATCATAAAAATAAAAAACTATAAAAATAAAAATATTAAATATAAAAATCGATATAAGCTTATTAAAATTATAAAAAAATTATAAATATTAATTTAGTAAAGCTTATTTAAAATATTTAAATTAAAAAACGTATTACAATTATAAAATAATTGTAAAAATATTAAAATTAATATAAAATTATAAAAATATAAAAAAAAGTCATAAAAACTTGAAATAGACTGATTAACTTGTAATTAGCAAGGGTATTGGTTCGGGGAAAGCCATTAGATTGGTAGGCTCAGGAATTGGGAGGTTGAATCGATTCTTTTTTTAATATTTTTATTAAATAAAAATTTCATTATCCAACTATTAGCATATGTCAGATTGAAATATTCTAACCAAGGTTTTCAAAGCTAGATCGGTGGTTGAATTGATTAGGCCACTGGTTTGCTAGTTCGACTGATTCGTCTAGTTCAATTAAATAAAAATTTTAAAAAAATCAAAAAATAAAACATCGGTTCAACCGTTCAGTTCCCAGGTTAATCGATCAAATTCCTTTCTCGAGATCGACACCCTTATCGATTTTGATTTAATCCGTCCAACCAACTGATTTGGTTCAATTCAAGTTTTTATGATTTTTTTATAATTTTTATAAGTTTATATCAATTTAATAATTTCTATGATTTATATATAATTTTATATGTTTTATTAATTTTAAATTTTTATAATTTATTAGTTTTTATATTTTATAATATTTAAAATATTTATATATTTATATCAATTTTCATATTTTTAAATATTAATATTTTTTGATAATTTCTTTTATTTTAATAATTTTTATATTTTTCAATTATTTCTATGGGAAAAATATTAGATTAAACCAGAAACTATCACGTGTCACCATCTAATTGATCTTTCAATTTATTTTAGTGGTCAACATGATCAATTACCGAACCATTAATGGAAGGACTTAAGTAGATACAAATTTAATACAGGGACTTGATTGATTTTTTTCGAATTTTCTTAAGGGCTCTTTTGAGAAAAAAAGACTCTCTTATATCCTATTTACCAGCATTCTCAGCTCACCCAAGTAAAATAAATTAATGTAACATCTCAAAAATCGGGTTATAAGAAATTGGGTTTTGAAACCAAGTATGGTCATCCTTTAATTTTGAGTTTAGATTTTGAAATTCTTTGACAAGGAAATTGATCTAGTTCAGGTGTTTTGGTCATGTGTGAGAGGTTCTGGGTTTGAATCCTATTCCTTGAAATTTTGTTATTTTTATCAAACCCTTATTCTTGATTGCGTGGCATAAGTTCTAATTTCAATCAACAAATAACAAGAATGAGCTTGTTGGTTTGATGGTTAAGTGTTTATATATCTTTTGGTCTTGTGTTCGAGTCGTTGTGTACGTAATAGAGAAATATTTTGCACCATTTATAATTTAGTTGTTTTGTTTGATTTGTAAAGAAAACAAGTTAATTAACTTCCGAAGGGGATATTCAGAAGGTTCTCTTCTCTTTCTATTTTTTTTTTTGCTTCTCTCCGTTCAATATTTTTTTTTATCTTTTCTTTCTTCTACTCCGTTATTCTATCGTTGAATCCTTCCTTTGTGCGATTAATCTTCAATCGAACTGTAAATGCCTTTGTCAAGTTTATTTGTTTGAGTTTGATGATGGTCGAAGTTACATTTAGTTCTTTTCGTTGGAATGGATTCTGAGTTGTGTAAGTCTTTGTCAGACGAAGTTCTCAAGAGTAACGTTCTTTCAACGTTCTAAGCTTCTGCTGTTGATTTCGTGCGAGGGGGACGAGAAGTCATCTTGGTTGTTTTTGCATCGAATTCCTATCTTTGTGAATTTCAAACGCCAAAAATTGTGGCTGTCGACTCCACACAGACAGGGACATAGGCATGTGCCCAGGTCGTGTGAGCCACATGGGCAAGGATATATGTGTGTGCCCAGGCCGTGTAACTCACTATTTATGATTTAGGACCACACGAGCATGGACATTGGCGTGTGTCTAGGCCATGTGAGCCACATGAGCAAGGACATGGGTATGTGTCCAGGCCGTGTAACTCACTGTTTGATAATTAGGACCACACGAGCGTGTGCTAGACCGTGTGGAGCCACACGGGCTAGTTCTCTAGGCCATGTGAAACCACATGGGCGTGTGAATCTATATTTAAAAATTTTCCCTAGGGCCACAAACGTCGTCCGAAACGGGCGTAAGCCTACTGTAAGGTCCGTACAATCTGAATTAGACTATATAACTTGGTATTTGATGATCTAATAATGAACAACTTGTGATTTGTACATATATCTGTTATGGTTGAACCTAAGTGAGTAGGATCTGTCAGAAAGTAATATGCTATTGTCTATGTGTGCAAATTATCTAGGTACGATCTATATTCCGTTAAGTTTGTCGGTGTGCCTCTGCGTCACTCTGTTGATGAAGAATATATGATCTGAACATGTTAGACTGATTTTTACTGATTCTGATTTATAACCGTGCATGTGATTTCATGGCAAATCTGATATGGTCTATTGAGGTTTGATAAGTCTGTTTTACTAAACATGGACTCCCATATTTACTAATTCTGTTATTGAGAGATAGCATGACTTACATTCTCATTACTCTAATTCTACAATAGCATGCCATGACACATTGACTTTGGTTAATGTAAAAGGAGGAAGTTTCTGGCAGTTTAATGATTTGCATTATCTGGTGGTTTATCCACACTTCTGTTTCGGCAGTTCGGCTGTACTGTAGTGACTTGACCACATGTATTCGATTTGGTAGTTTTAATTGCAAAATACTGGTGGCACTGTCCAAAGTTACCTGTTAGTGTGGTCTGGCTGGATGAGTTCTGGGGAACTCTATTTGTAGCGGAGTTGGGTTGTAACACCCCAATACCCGACCCGATCGCTGAGTCAAGACATCATGATGTCACATTCGTTGCCGAAGTAACTACTAAAAATTTCAGATCAATTTATCTTATTATTTAATTAATGTAGATCATTAACTAATTTTAGTAATAATTGAATTTACGATAGAACTAATTATGAGTTAAAGGAGCTCATTAAAACATCCACAATTGATCGAAGGTCAAATTGTAAAGTTCATAAAAATTTTTGAACTGTCGTCGCTACGTTGGGGGTTTCCACGTCGTGACATGGCGAACTTGTCATCGTGATGTCATCTCCATTTCCTACAAGTTTCATGCTTTATTTTTATTTATTTGTTTTATATCATTACCTAAACCGTATTCAGATGTCATAACCACCATTTTATTTTAGATATCATCCACTTACGTCTATTTCTAATTTCAAGTTCTCATAAAAACATGATTTTCAATTAAATATAACAAAGTTTATAAAATTAACACAAATATTAAAATTTACAAATAAGTCTATTGGAGGACTTGCACTTGCAAAATTAGTTTACCCACTTTATGTATATTTCATATTTATTTCTAAATTGTGCCAATCAATTTAATTCTTCATAAAATTTTAACAAAGAATTCACATCAATTAAAAATTATTCACTTATTATGTTATCAATTCGTTTAAACATACTCATATGTATCAATCATTCCATCACCTACAACCATTTCAAAACATCTCAAATTCATCTACTATATATATATATATATATATATATATATATATTTTCTTCCTCCTCCTCTCCATTCCACATCCTTTATGTATATATACATTTGTTAGAATCTTTAGCTTTTAGTATATAACATGCTTATATGTAACATTATCTATAATTCCACTATTTACTTATGTGTTCATATCAAAGTTGTCCACTTGAGTCATAGTCACTAAATTATTTATATCTTGAGCTACAAAATTCTAAATTAAGATCCGCTTGATGTTTTTTTTTTAATTTAGACTCAAATATATTTTACCATAAAAATTTTAGAATTTATAATTTATCCAATAAGTACAGTAAAATCTTCAAATTTAAGCCCGTTCTGCTGTTTGACAGTTTCGACCTTTCTTTACTAAAAATTAATTATCTCTTAGTACGGGGTTTGGATGATGTTTCCGTTTATTTCTCTTAAAAATAGACTATTTAATAATTTAAACATGTAAATTTAAACCCCTAATTATTTTTTTATTATACAATTTTTGATGATTTTCCAAAATCAGAACAGGGGAACCCGAAATTAATCTGACATTGCCTCACAAAAATTCATATATCTCATCATATGAAATTCTTTTGCTTACACCGTTTCTTATATGTAAAACTAGACTCAATAGGCTTTAACTTAATACTTTAATTAACCTCTAATTCAATTTCTACAATTTTTGGTGAATTTTCAAAGTCAGACTACTGTTGCTGTCCAAAACTGTTTTAGTACAAAATATTGATAACCAAGTTTATAACACTCACCTTTCCTTTCTCTACAATATTTCCCATCACTTCCTTTTATTTCCCTTCACTAACATATTAAGAACATAAAAACTTATATAAGAAAACTCTACTTTAACATCATTTTCATGCTTTTTCAATAATATCAAACTTAAAAATATATTGAAATCTTGATGTTCTTACCTTGTCCTATTGATTTCAATCTTTAATTTGGTTTTCTCTCTCCTCCAACTTCCATTTTCTTGAATCCAAGGTGATTTTATTGTTCTCAATAGTCTCCTTATCACTTTTCTCTCTTGGTAATTATGAAAATTTCTTGAAATTCTTGGTGAAAATGGTGGATTTTTGGTGGAAGAACCAAATTGTAAAAACAAAAAAAATGTCTTCTTCTCCCCCCCTCACTCACGTTGGAAAGATGGGGGAATCCTCTCTCTCTTTTTCATCTTCTTCTTCTTTTATACTAGCTATTTATAATAATATATTAATAAAACATCTCATTAAAAATATTAATAAAGTAATATTTATCTAATTAAATAATTATAAAATATCATCAAAATATCTCCAACATCATCATTGCCTTCTAGAGTTTTCTCTCTTTCTAATTGACCATTTTGCCTTTTATGATCTTTTAAAATTCCATCCTTAAATCATCACTTAATTTGGTAAAATTACAATCTAGTCCCTCATAATTCTTCATCTATTCAATTTGGTCCTTGCATGCCAATTCCATATCATAGTAAATTGGATTATTTTCACTTGTGGCCCTTCAACTTTCTTATTTTTACACTTTGATCTCCTAAATTTTGAATATTTACACTTGAGCCAAAAACTTTTCACATATTTACAATTTAGTCCTTACTTTAAATCAATATACTAAAACCTACTTCTTAATTATTATTATTATTCTTATTATTATTATTCTTATTATTATTATTATTTAGTACTCCTCAATATTCTCTTTTATCATCTTTAAATCATTTTTTCATTTTATCGAGAAATCAATTATTATTATTATTATTTAATACTCCTCAATTTAACTCTCTTATGATATCTTACAACTTTCATTTTCTTTGATCTTATACCTTATGTTACTAAAATTTTATCTCATATTATTTACGACCAAGGGGGTTTTGAGGATGTTACATGGGCAGAATGTTTTTGATAAATCTGCATTCTGGTATGTTGAAAAATACTGCATCTGTATAAACATACATGCTCTGTTCTGCGCTATTCCGTTCTGTTCTGTTCAACATTGCTCTGCTCTGTTCCATTCTATTCTGTTTTGTTTGAATTGCGTTGTTCTGTTCCGTTCTATTTTTCTTTGCTCTGTTGTACTACCTCTGTTGAAATCCCTGTAATATTCTAGATCTGTTCCGTATGAGTTAAACAACTGTTATCAAATGCTTGCGTTACTATGACTTATATATTACGTTCTGTTTATTGTTATTTGAGTTTGGTTATACTTGGTGCTTGGTGACTCACCCTTTGTGTTACTTTTATTTGTCAGGAAAACATTTGATTTAGGATCAGATGGCGTGGAGGAGCTCGGATTGTTTTGCATTGAGATAACTACAATTTAATCCTTTGGATTTGTAATCTGTCTTGGACTTGTTTTGTTTTTATTTTTATAATTTTGTCAATAATTTTGTCAATATCTGTCAAGTTATAAAACGAAACTTCAAAATCATTTAAATTGTCTGAAATGAATTTCTACTTTTCAAAGTTAAAACTTTGGAAAGAAATACGTTCTTACTACGTTGGTGTAACTCGTCCAGATTCGATTTAATTCCTTCAAAATAACTGCACATATATCATAAAATATCTGTTACTGCTATTGGTCTTATGCAAAGAGATGTATAAATAGAGAGGCAAAGAAGAGTAGAGCATTATGAAGGTACCAGTGGGACAAGACGGCAATGGAGAGGAAGGTAGGTATCGTTGGAGCAGGTGTAAGTGGCCTCCTTGCCTGTAAATACATCTTATCTAAAGGTTTCCATCCAGTTGTTTTTGAATCCCAAAGCTCCATTGGAGGGGTTTGGACCAAAGCGCTTGAGACTACAAAGCTCCAAACTCCCAAGCCATTTTATCAGTTCTCTGATTTTGCTTGGCCATCATCTGTCACTGAATATTTTCCCGACAAACACGTGGTATTGGATTATGTTGAGGCCTATGCAAAGCACTTCCACTTGCTTAACCACATCAAATTCAACACCAAAGTTGCTGGTATTGAGTATGAAGGTCCCCGGGATGAAGAGATCCAGTCTTGGAGTTTATGGGGTGGCACTGGCGAGCCTTTCAGCTCCAGAGGCAAGTGGAAGCTCATTGTGGAAGACTTGAATACTCTTTCAACTGAGGTAGGTATTTACATGATTGTCACTCCATCATCCATGTCCATCCATCATCCATCAACTTTCCTTTTTGCAGATCTACCAAGTGGACTTTGTAATCTTTTGTGTGGGACGGTTCAGTGGTCTGCCAAACATACCAGAATTCCCCCCAAACAAGGGTCCGGAAGCATTTCATGGTAAGGTCATACATTCCATGGACTATGCAGCCATGGATGATGAAAAGGCTGCTGAATTCATCAAAGGCAAAAGAGTCATTGTTGTTGGGTTCCAGAAATCTGCTTTGGACATTGCAATGGAGTGCTGTTCAGCAAATGGTAAATACAATCTATTTAAACTAACTCTTAGAATTCATCCATATTTGTTTCTTCTTTCAATTTGGTTTGCAGGGGTAGAAAACCCATGTACAGTTTTATACAGGACAGTACACTGGCATCTCCCTGATTATCTTCCCTGGGGGTTTTCACTGGCATATATGTATCTTAACCGGTTCTCAGAGCTTATGGTTCATAAGCCTGGTGAAGGGTTTCTCCTCGGTCTCTTGGCCACTATTCTTACACCACTGGTAACAACAACAATAACTCCGAATCAAATGACATGCCGTTTATTTTCTTTGCTCTTATAGGTTTTTTTTTCTCTGGTGTGATTATTTGACAGAGATGGGCATATTCGAAATTTGTTGAAAGTGATATAAAAAGGAAGCTTCATTTGGCAAAGCATGGCATGGTCCCAACACATAGCTTCCTCCATGAAATCAGTTCTTGCTTGACCTCAACAGTCCCAGAAAAATTCTATGACAAAGTTGAAGATGGAGAAATTAAATTGAAAAAGGCCCCAAGTTTTAGTTTCTGTGACAATGGCGTTATGGTGGAAGATGAGACAGCACCTATAGAGGCAGACGTGGTGATTTTTGCCACAGGATTCAAGGGAGACAAAAAGCTCAAAGACATGTTCGTGTCCCAAACCTTTCAAAACTTCATAGTTGGATCCCCTGATGCTGCAACCCCACTCTACAGGTCAACTTGAAAACTAATGATGATGATGTTGTTTTGTCGGTTCAAGATTTTCATAAAAGTACTGTCATGTTTTCGGAACAGGGAATGCATTCAGCCAAGGATACCTCAACTAGCTGTAATAGGATACTCTGAAAGTATTGCAAATTTGTATACCTCAGAGATAAGATGCCGATGGCTAGCTGAACTTCTTGACGGCACATTCAAGCTACCAAGCATAGAAGAGATGGAAAAGGATGTGAGAAAATGGGATGAATACTTGAAACAATACTCGGGTGGATACTATCGAAGAAAGTGTATCGGTGCACTCCATGTATGGTACAATGATCAACTGTGCAAAGATATGGGGTGGAACCCTAGGCGGAAAAAGGGACTGTTTGCCGAATTCTTTGAACCTTATGGTCCCTTGGATTATGTCCCTTCTTGAACCCGCCTTCTTTTAACCCATTAGATGCTGACAATTGTTACTTTCTTTACTCTTGCATGTACCAGTTCATGCTTTGATTTGTTTATAATATATGGATGAATCCAAATAAAAACAGTAGCTATCCAGCATATGGGAGAGACAGGCGGATGGTGTTAGTTCATTACTTGATCAACTTTTCTACAATTAGCCATCTCTCAGAGCTACATGATATCTTCAAGTGGAATACGTAATTAAAAGTAATAGGCCATTTTTCTGCTTTCCAATTTACGCCATGTGGTTAGGGGAATGGTCCAATTCTGGATTGTATCATTTAATTTTGAGGAGGTTAATTAAAACATTAGATAATCCTATCAAACATATTCTTCTTGCTATATATCTTTTTTTACTATATTCACTAATATTTTTTATCAATATTTTAAAAAAAATTGTATTAATATATATTTGCATATAGCTACCTTCTAATGTCACATAATTTAGTTATTTTTTTAATATTATTTTTTTAATCACAGTAATTAGCATAAAATAATATTTTTTATTTAAATTATTGATTATAATTAACATATATTAACTTAACAATTCAAATATTATAATAGAAAATTTTTAAATAATATTAATTAAAACATTTTTAACCTATTCAATATACAATACAATTATATTTTATATAAGTGATGCAAAGTAACATTACTCGAAATAATAACTAATTAATATAATTAACTCTAATATTAACTAAGTGATAATTAATATTCTTAGAATTCTATTTAATAACTCTATTTTACATCAATTAAGTTAGCAAAACTTTTGTTTTAATCAAAATTTTTCTAAATAAATTATAATTGTAATTATCACAAATTTTTTCTTATATTTTATGCTTAAGCTCTATGCAATTAAAAATTCTATTTTAAAATTAGCAAAATTTTTTAATTAATAATTGTAATTTAAATTTTAATTGTTTTTAAATGTGTAACTATCATAATTTCTATTAAATTATAATTATTTTTAAATGTATAATTATCATAATTTTTATTTTATTTCAAATATTTAACTAATAATTTTAAATTAAATATTATAATTATTTTTAAATATAAATTTGACAATATGATGAAAAATAAAGGGTATTATTGTCAATTCAAAAGTTTTTTTCGAACTCGTGCTTTTATATATATTATTTATGGTTTTTAATTCACTTCCTGACTTCGAGAGAGTATTTGGTACACTAATAGAAACAAACTTAAAAAATTGACATGTGTCTCTTTTTTTAAATATATATAGTAATTTATTATACCCCTATAGTACACTTGTCAACCTTGACCCTACTTATGGAGTTTAAAAACTTCACTGGTAGTATCCTCTGAAACCAAGAGTGCTGTCCACAGAGTCCCAGAGAAAGCAGCTACTGTTGCAGCTTGGGATGGAGGAGAGTGGTGGCGGAGAGAGGGGAAGTAGCGAGGAGATTGCCTTGCTAGCTGAAGAACTGATCCAACTTTCAATTAAATGTCGATGGTAGTGCCGACGGAGAAACCCACCTTGATATGCTCAATCTGGACAATTTTTTTTTTTCAATGTTGAGAGTCTCAAAGCGCAAGTAAAGAGTATTTGGAAGATAAAGAAGAGGTTTGAGATACGACTGGAAGGGCAGAACTTATTTTTAATAAGTTTTGAATTAGAGGAAGATCTGGAATTGGTTCTTGAAGGACGTCCATGGCTTTTCCGTAAGTCCCTTTTCTTTTTGATAAATTAACTTGCCCTATCGATAGAGATCAAATTTGTCTTACTTCATCAGCATTCTGGATCAAGATTGGCCCATGTTTACCAGATTTTGATAAAAAAGATCTTTTGCATGCAATTGGTAGCACTTTTGGGGGAGTTATTAGATCTAAGATTAATGGAGATTTTTGCAGACTTAGAATTATGTTGGATGTTAAGAAACCGTTAAGGAGCGGGATTTTTGTATCAAGCAGTAGTAATATTAAGGCATGGATTCCTTTCAAGTATGAGAGGTTTCCACTTTATTTCTTCGGTTGTGGTAGATTGGGTCACAGCCTTCAGGATTGTGTATTGTCAAGCCCTGAAGAAAAAAACAAATATCAGGATGATCCTCCTTTTTCCATTGCATTAAAAGCAGAATCTAAAGCTATAGGAAAAGAAAGTTTGAAATTCAACGCATTCACAATTAAACAGGTTCCCCAATGTTCATATATAGGTGGTTCGAAGGTGGAAACTGAGGGTAAAATTGATATGGCAGACGCTGACGTACTTAAAGGCAATATTTTAAGTGGTAGACAGTTAGCTAATTGGGAAGAGGGGCTAAAGTGTCAGGAGGGTAGTTATGATGAGCTGGAGTTGAGGGGGATGAATAAAATAGAGGAAAAAGTTAACACTACTCCCAAGATGATGAGATGGAAAAGAAGGGTTCCAAGGAATATGTCAGAAATCCATAACAGTGAACGGATTGTGGGCAATCGAAAACTTTGTGAAAATGAATATGGCAATAACGGTGAGGAGATGTTAGAAACGGAGGGTTTGAAAAGGCTAAAATTTGATGATTTTGTGGGTCGTAAAGGCACTTTTGCAAACAAATTGGCGGAGTTCCCAGAGGATATTATGGATTCAACCAACTTTATATCGGTGGCTGCCTCCAGGAAAGCCGACCGATCATAATGAAAAGTCTATGTTGGAACGTCCAGGGATTGGGGAGTCCTCGGGCAGTCCGAAGGCTGCGTTACTTGATTAAGCAGCATAATCCCCATTTGGTCTTCTTAATGGAGACAAAGTTGAATAAGAGTTGTATGGAGAGGGTTCGAAGAAGATGTGGTTTTATATGTGGAGTTGAAGTGGAAGCTGAGGGATCGAGGGGTGGGCTTTGTTTAGCATGGAAGGAAGATATTAAAATTACTCTACGAAGTTTCTCGAAATGCCATATTGATGTTCTTCTCAAAGAGGATGATATTGAAGGAGAATGGAGGTTTACTAGTATATATGGTTCCCTTACTTAAAAGATAAAAATATAGTGTGGAATTTGCTCAGAAGACTCGCCCATGAGGATAGCTACCCTTGGCTTGTTGAAGGGGATTTCAATGAAATTCTATATTCTTTTGAGAAAAGTGGAGGAGTACAAAGGGATAAGAAGAGAATGGAGGCTTTTAGGGAGGTTCTAGATGATTGTCAGTTGTTGGATATCGGTTATTCTGGTGTGTGGTTCACATGGGAAAAAGGAAATCTACCAAAGACGAATATAAGAGAAAGGTTGGACAGGGGGTAGCGAATGAAAATTGGATGAAGTTATTCCCTTTAGGAATTGTTCAACATCTTCCTTATTCTTCTTCAGATTATTGCCCTCTTTTGTTAAATACAAAAAAATCTGTTGCATTTACAGGAAATAAAAGATTCCACTTTGAAGCATGGTGGACAATGGAAGACTCCTTTGAAGAAGTCCTTAAAGAATCTTGGGAGTCTGCTGATGGAACGTTAATGGAGAAATTAGAAAGGTTACAATTCTGCTTAAAGGAGTAGGCACGTGTAAAAGAAAAAGAAAAGAAGGGTTCGAAAAAAGAATTAACAAAGAAATTGGAATTTCTTCTAGAGAGGGAAGTTAATGACGAATCCATGGCAGAAATCATCGACACTAAAATCCATTTAAATTTGGAAATCGACAAAGAAGAAATGTATTGGGGACAAAGAGCGAGAGCTAATTGGCTAAAGCTCGATGACAAAAATTTGGCTTTTTTCCATAAGTGTGCTTTAGTTCGGAGGCGTGCAAATACAATAACAAAGTTAGAAACGGAAGAGGGAAGGGAAATTGATGAGGGAGCAGAGATCACGGATACGGCCTCAGTATTCTTTCAAGATTTATTCAAGTCAGGGGGTGTGGCAAATTCTATCGCAGGAGGAAAGTGAATTCTTGGTATCCCCTTTTCGGGCAGAAGATATTCAAACAGCATTGAAAGAGATGGGCCCTACTAAAGCTCCAGGAGCTGATGGTTTTCCAGCGATTTTCTTTCAAAGGTATTGGTATATTGTCGGAAATGATGTCATTGATTATTTCTTAGGTGTGTTGAATGATAAAAAAGTCTATGGAAGATTTTAATAAGACAGATATAGTGTTCATTCCAAAAACCCCGAATCCTACAAAAATGATTAATTTCAGGCCCATCAGTTTGTGCACAGTTGTTTATAAGGTTATAGCTAAGACCATTGTCAACCTCCTCCAGAACATCATTGACAAATGCATCGATAAAGCTCAAAGTGCTTTTGTCCCAGGGCGTCTTATTTCAGATGATGTCTTATTAGCCTATGAAATTTTACATACGTTCTGTCAAAAATGTACAGGGAAGAAAGGAGTTATGGCAGTAAAGCTTGATATGAGTAAGGCCTATGATAGGGTGGAATGGAGATTTATTGAAGCGGTAATGACAAAGTTGGGATTTGCGAGAGAATGGTTGGTGCTCATAAGGAGATGTGTTGCTACTGTATCTTATACAATAAACATTAATGGCAGGAGGGGTAATTTGTTTTCTCCCACTAGAGGTCTCAGACAGGGTGACCCATTATGTCCCTTCCTTTTTCTTATTTGTAGCGAGGGGCTTTCTTCTCTAATAAGAGTAGCAAGAAGAGAAGGATTGATACGAGACGCTAAAGCAAGTAGATATGGGCCAGAAATCACGCACTTGTTATTTGCAGATGACTGTATTCTATTTAGGGAAGCAACCAGCAGAGGGGCAGAAGTTCTAAAGAATATTCTACAGGTTTATGAAAGTTGTTTAGGTCAATGTGTGAACTTTTCTAAATCTACAGTTTTTTATAGCCCAAATACAACTGAAGGAAACAAAGAGGTTGTGTCCAAGCTATTGGGAGTCAGAACTGCAATTAATCCGGAGAAATATTTGGGACTACCCAATATGGTTGGTAAAAAAAAGAAAGAATCGTTTCAAAATCTTGTAGATCGTATTTTAATGCGTATTGAAAGATGGAGCAATAGGTTCTTATCCCAAGGAGGAAAAGAAGTTTTTATTAAGGCTGTCCTTCAGGCGATACCTACTTATGCAATGTCATGTTTTCTTCTTCCAAATTCATTATGCAGAACAATGGAGAGCATATTTGCTAAGTTTTGGTGGGAGAAAGATAAAGGCAGAAGAGGTATACACTGGTGCCAATGAAGTCAGCTGTGTCGGCCTAAAAATGAAGGTGGATTGGGGTTTCGAAACCTGGCTCAATTTAATGTGGCTCTTTTAGCGAAACAGGGTTGGAGGTTTCTTACAAATCCAAATTCGTTAGTTGCGCAGGTGTTCAAAGCAAAGTATTTTCCAAGATCTGATTTTATTAAATCGCAACTAGGAAATAAAACCCCTTATGTTTGGCACAGCATTTGGGCCGCAAAAGGTGTTTTGGAAAAAGGCCTTATCTGGAAAGTTGGAACAGGTACGAGTATTTCTATTTACAGTGATGTGTGGGTTCCAAATCATGTTAATTCCAGATTATTAACTACTGTCGATGGTTCAAATTTAAATAAAGTTGCTGAGCTCATTGATAGTCAATCAAGGGAATGGAATAGGGAGGTGATTAGCCATACTTTTGCAGCTGATGAGGCCGATTGAATTCTCTGAATCCCCTTAGCGAAGATCCCTCATGAAGACTTTCTAGTTTGGAGTGGAGAACATTCAGGCGAATTTTCGGTAGAGAGCATCTATAAACTATTACAGAGATTTGATCCTAGAGCTTACGCTGTACAAAATGTCTACAAAGACTTTTACAGGAAATTATGGCTTATTGATCTACCCACAAAAGTTAAAATCATGGTTTGGAAAGCCTCCTGGAACTATTTACCCACTCGGGCTAATCTATTATACAAGAAGTTAATTGCAGATCCCTTATGCCCGCGATGTGGAGTGGCAGCGGAAACATCAGACCATCTGTTTAGAGAATGCCCACTGGCAATAGAAGTTTGGTCACATATTCCAGATGTTAATTGTTCTCAATTCATTTCTCTTGATTTTGTACAGTGGCTTACCAAAACTGTTGATTTTCTTCCTTTGGATGTGTGTCGATTATTCTGCGGATCGTTATGGGCCATTTGGGGGGATAGGAATGCTCGGGTACATGAAAAAACATTTAAAATAGGTAAGGAGATTGCAAATTTTGTGATTAACTATATTCATGAATTGGATGGTGTTAAAAATAAATCACAAAAAGCCACAAAGATCAGAAACAGTTGGCAGCGCCCACCTAGACAAGTAGTGAAGATTAATTTCGATGGAGCTTTTGATAAAGATTTGCACTGGTCCGCATCAGGGATTGTGGCCAGAAATAGTAAAGGGAAAGTTTTAGTCTCTAGCACATCACTCCATGAGAAGGTGGACTCAGCTTTTGCAGTCGAAGCCATTGCTTGTCGGAGTGCAGTTCAGTTAGGAATAAACATGCAGAAAGAAGATATCATTATTGAAGGCGATTCGTTATCAGTCATTAAAAAGTGCAGAAACACAGGTTTAGATAAATCACAGATCAGGGCATTCATAAATGATATTCACCAAATGAAGACAGAAATCAAGAAACTCAGATTTGGTTACACCCCTAGATCAGCGAATAACCTAGCCCACATATTAGCAACAAAAACACTAAAGGAGAAAGAAGAGAAGTACCTGATTGGAGGAGTACCATATTATGCCGAATTCCAGATGAGAAATGAGAGTTTGCGAGAACCAGATTAATTAGAAAAGAAAGGAAAAGGGGAAAGGGAGAATATAAATGAAGCTGGGGAATCAGATGTTTTGAAAAGGGGAACCTCGGTTTTGCAAGCCATTAATGAGCGCATTGAAGGGTAATGATGATGAAGGTCAGGCAAGTAATAGCTGATTGGGCAGTTGAGGCAGTGATAGCCTTGCTTTAGTCTTTTCACTTTATGACCGTTTCAGTTCTGTAATTATTTTATTTTCTTTTAGTCTTATCATTTTCCACCGGTTACAAGTAATCTGTTTGGGCCAGATATTTAGGACTTTTTTTAAATGTTTGTTTTTCTATTATTAGTAATAAAAAGCCCAATCTGTTTCTGTTCAAAAAAAAAAAAAACTTCATTGGTAGTATACCAAATATTATCCCTTTAAATTTTATATGAGCTAGTATATATGCTTATGTCAAAGGAATATACTTATTTAGATACAGAACAAAACAAAAACAAGAGATTTCCATATTAAAGCAAGTAAAATTTTGAGGGAGTAATTACTTCAGGAGAAATCATCGAAATGTCATTCGTAGAGTAACCGATTAGACTTCAACAATGTCAAGGTATTGTCCCTTGATGGGGGGTTTTGTCTCCTGTACTTCGCCAAGAACCAGCATTGATGCGGTCGTTGAGAGCACCAAATATATCCTATCCCTATAATGAAAATAAAAAGAATAGTATAAGGGAAGTAGGGTCAAATCCTCAGGGACTGGATTTGCACAATTTCTTATTCCTCAAAATCCTGGACAAGATCGTGCCCAAGAAAACCTGCGTACCTGGAAAAAAAAACAAAACAAAAAACCAGAATTAAAAGTTTGGATTTAATTGAAAGTGCAGAAATTAAAATTAAAATAGTAGAGATAATTAGAGTTGAGAAAAGGTTTCTTATAGAAAGATTTCAGCCTCTGGTTGTCTCGATCCGTCTTGGATTCTATCATCAGCTTTTAAGTGATCATTCTCAAACAGAATAAGCTAGTTATAGTGGAAGAGGACGCCTACGACCACCAGCTCCAAGAATTTAAGCTTATGATTTAGAGGAACCTGACTCTAGCCAACAATCGCTTCTGTTGGACCATCTTATACTAGATCATCATATCTCAATGGCGAATGCCACGCCATTTTGTCTCTTGGGCTCGCCAACCTCTGACGCAGTAAGCTAACGAACTGACTGTGCAACCTTCTCAAAATATACAAAGCGACCGTTCCTTGCACACGTTGAAAAGATCACCTTTTAAGGGACATAGACAGAAACTTCAGCCCTGTAATGCGGAGAAACAATGAATACTCGTCGAGAAGGCTAAGTGCGAATTCTAAGCCCCAAGAACCCTTTTTAAAGAACTTTGACAACTTTCGGCTAGATAAATTTAGTGGCTCATGGTTTTTGTGGAAAAAGAAATAAATACAAAGGAAATGGAATTTTTATTGAAAAAATATGTAACACCCCAAACCCGGCCCATGCGTTATGACCGGATTTGACATGTCACATGAGAAAAATATATTAAGTCCTTTTCATTCGCACGTATTGATTTGTTAAAAATCAAGAAAAACAATTTTGATTTAAAATATTTGATAAAATATTACTAACTTCGAAAATTGGTTGATAAATTGATAAATTCGAACTAATGATTTTACAACCCGTGACTTTTGAAAATATTGATGAAAATTTGAGAGAAAATTTCCGAGTTAAAATATTTATATAAGTTTATTATGAAATCAATTTGTGTATCCATTTTAGAAAAAAACTTTATTTAAGTTTTTAGAAAAATCCCATTTAAAGTATTTTGAGTAAAATATAAATACGTCAAACATAAAGCAAAATAAAATAATCCAGAGGCCTTATTACATCATATAACCCAAAATAGTAAAGTAATAAAGTGAGCGAAGTAGAAAACTAAAGTCCAAATAAAACCATTTCTGAAGTATGGCCTCCACCGAGTCATCCAAGGCCCAAGTCCACGTCACTGAGCATTACCTGCAAGGGTTAAGGAAACGGGGTGAGTTACTAGAACTCAGTGTATAATCCCCTTACCGTTGTCCACTGGGCCTGAACCCATATTTCAATATCTTGGGCCTAAGCCCATTTAGCATCATATTGGGCCTAAGCCCATTCACATAACATAATATATAAAATAGATGTAATGCAACCCAACCCAACCTAATAATCCATCCGCTACACACCACCCGTACCATCCCATCACACCTGTGGGGATCAAGTCAACCCACCCCGCCAAACACACCAATCGCAGGCAAATTTCCATTTATAACATATTTTGATTATTTTGATTGTGGCCAAGCCACCGGAATGATAATGAATCATATTAACAAACATTTTTGTGGCATTGCCACCGGAATCACTTCTCTTCAACATTTTTCCCATCCCATGCAAAATTATGTAAATGCAGCATACATAATAAAGCATAATAATTACAAATAGAAACATCAATCATTAATCCAAAGATTTATTACAATAATTCGGCCCATTATAACACTTTGCAAATCGGCCCATTAGGCCAATCTATCAAATCGGCCCATTAGGGGCATATTGGTAATTCGGCCCATTAGGGGCATTTTCGTAATTCTTACAGGGTTAATGCCGATTTTGGCAAATTTATCAAAATAGTGTAATTTAGGCCAATTTCTCAGTTTATGCCATATTACAATTTTAATCATAACGATCTATTTCCAATATGACATCGAATCTTAAAACCCACGGAAAAACGGTGTGAGATTACACACCTGATTACGGTAAGTACTAGGCCTTCTTGATCATCGATACCTATGATATCATAACACTCGATTAATCGACATACGCAATTTTATTAATCTAACTCTAAAATAAACGATCTAAAGTGTTTACCCTTAGAATCGTGAACGATCACGATTTGTCTACTTTCACCGGTTGATGGTCCACAACCCGGTGGAAAATCCCGAACCGCCGATACCGCCCTTCGTTTGAATTTAGGAGTAGGAATTGCAAATCCGCTCCTTTTGTGATCTCCAAACGCTTTCCCTTTCGATTCGGTACAGCTTGCCTCCATTGAATAAAATCTTAGTCAAAACGATATTACGCTGATATGAAATGATTGACTAAGGAAAAAGGGTCGGCTTACCACTATTTCCGTATAATCAACGAGTGGATAGATCGAGTGATTTAGTCCCAAAAAAAAATATAATCGATTAGTCACAACCACTATACCATTTAGCAACTAACTGGTCAACGGAAAAGATCAAAATGAACCATGATGAATCCCTTACCTTATTGATTATAAAACCGATTCCCAATGATTGAACAATGGCTACGGATGAGTAAAAGATTCGGCCTTCCACTATAACTCTACATTAGAAGGTGATCACATTGTAAAGAATTATGAGAGGAAGAGATTTCGGTTGGAACAAAGTGAATATCTGAATGTTGATAATCACACATTCGGCTAGGAAAAAGAAAAAAAATAAAATGATAGAATAGAACCACTTACCGATTCATCAAAGGAGTGAGTGTCAACTCGAATGAGAAAGAAATAATAAAGAAGAGATGAAAGGTTCTAAGGTTCGGCTATGGAGGAAGAATGAGCAAGAATATTCGGCTATGGGAGTATGGATTAGAGAAGAAAAAAGAAAAGTTGGAGAATTTTGTAAAAAGGAAAAGAAAGATGGAGAAGGAGTGCTTAACTAGATTCGGTTTCCAAAGGAAAATGAGTGAAATAATTTGGTCTCAATGGCTAGGTACTTTCGGCAAACAAGAAAGAAATGAAGAAAAATACTCACTAATGGCTTGAAATTTCGGCAATGAGAGAAGGAGTTTGGAGAAAAAGACACAAAAGAATGCAAAAAGGAATTTGGCCTAACAAGCACCAAAGTTTGCCAAATGACAAATGAAGAATTCGGCTACCCCAATACCCATTCCCAAACCGTGTTTTGCTTGGCCAAAAGGGATAAGTGTTGACCAAAAACACTTTCCAAAACATCACCCATGAAAAAGGCCAACATGTTCCCTTATCTTGCCTTTTTCTTTTGATTCCTTTCCTTACCTTCATCCTTTCCTTGTTTCTTTAGCCACCTTTCCAAAATTAAAAAGTCCACCTTGCCTTATATACCACCATGGCCGACACTATGAATGAATAGCATAAAAAAATTAATCAAAATTTGCACTAGATGGGATTTGAACCTCCTCCCTCAAAGTCCTTCATGTGGCGCCATATCCCCTTTACCATAAGCTCCTTTATGCTAGCAAATTACTCACCTATTTCCATAAGCTTTGATGCCACTTACTATCTCTCCTTTATAGGCTTAAACACAAAATTTTTACTAGGGCCCAATTAAACCCCGAGCCTTTTTAGAACCTTAAAACGTACACAATTAATAATCTAACTAGCCTCACGCAAGATATAATGCAACACATCAAAATTTCTAAATTTTTAGGATGTTACAAAATATGAAAAGAAAAAAAAACTAAACTTTTTTTTTGGGGGGGGGAGAGTGTTTACAGAAAAAGATGAGTCAAATTTGTGTCACTCCATCCCCTATTTATAGTACTAGAAAACCTAGTCTATTCCTAATTAAATTCCAAAAGATAAATACAAATAAATAAAGATAATTAAAGATAAATAAAGATAAATCCTAAAATTAAATCTAAATAATAATCCTTAATAATTATCCTAATATAATTGGAATTAAAATAGAGTCTTGTGATATAAAATCTCTTCTTTTGAATTTTTGCTCCCAAAATCTTCTACACTTTGCATTTTTGGCACCACTTCTCTCCTACTTCGCATGTTGGCCCAATTTAACTTTAAATTCACGCTTTTTGCCCTCAAATTTCCTTTTTCTTTCAATTTAGTCCCTGTAAGATAAAAAACCATAAATAGCTCAATTTAGTAGGATCATACTCAAAATAAACATATAATTAATACATAAAAATATGTCATCCTAAAGTATTATCAAGCATGCTGTGAGAATATGTCTGATGGGTCTGGTTCACAGAGCCGAGAGCACTTTTGTATGTGGATCTACAAAGCTCAAAGGAGAGGTGTCATAAGAAGTTACCTGAGTGAGGGGAACTTGAACTACAAACTTGAGGCACGTGAGGTTATATTTGCATAATTATATCACACCCTATATTAATATCTATCTTATGGGTCTTATAGGTCCACCAACTGTGGCGCTCAGATTTGTAAGCCAAATCCCTTAGGTAGCCACTCACGACACATTATGTAACAGCCTAGTTTTTCGGTGAAATCCGAATAGTGGTTTCGGGACCACAAATCCGAGCAAAAAATAAAATTTATTTTTATTTTATTATATGACCGTATTATGTTAGAAATGTGTGAAAATTTTGAAAAGAAAATTTTATCGTTTAAGTGCTTAATTACGAGAAGGACTAAATCGCATAAAATGAAAAAGTTGAATTCTAGTAGCTATAAGGATTAAATAGCTATGAAATTCAAAACTAGAGGTCCTTATATGGTAATTAGACCATTAATTAAAAGTTAGTAGATATTTTGAGATGACTCATCCGTGGAAATTTTAGAAAAGGGTAGGGACTAAATTGGAATTCAACTAAATTAGTTAATTAAAAAGATGAAAAGAAAATAAAAATCATATTTTCTCATCTTCTTCCACAAATAAGACATGGAAACCCTAGGAGAGAGAGAAGAAACTTTCATGGCCAAATTGGGTAAGTTTCCTTGTCCCGTTTTTAGTAATTTTGATATTTTTGAAACCGAGATAGCCTAAACTATCTATTTGGGGGATCAATTTGAAAATTTATCAAAGTATAAAAATTGGGTCAAGGATGTATATGCTGGAAATTTGAAATTTATGGTAGAAAATGAAAGATTGATGATAGACAAATAACTTTTACAAAATGATTTTTCATGAAAACTTGATTTAGGGATTAAAATGAAAAATGGTAAAAACCCATAGAAAAGGCTGAAATTTATGAAATTTATGTGCTGTAAAAGTTTTATGTATATTTCGACTAGGCTTGGGTAGAGGGTCGGATTTCATGAATTTCATTTTCTGAGCCTAGGGACAAAATGGGATGGAAAGTTAGAGATAAAATGGTAATTTTTCCTAGGACGTAAATTGAGTCCAAATAAATATGAAATGTGATAAATTAATGTTAAATTTACTCGTGTATATTCGGATAGACCAAATTTGAAGCTAGAACGAGGAAAGAGGTAAATGTCAGATTAGTAGGTTTTACGTACACGAACATTGTCGAGGTAAGTTCGTGTAATTAAATTGTGTTTATTTTCATGCTTGCATTGAATGTATTTATGAAAATTGTATGAATGTCATAAATATGTGAAATGATTACAAATCCAATCAAGCCTGATAAATAAAAACGTTTAAATTAAATGATAATGCCCGATAGATGACAAAGGATAAACGATGAGAATGTTACTTATATCCTTGAAATGAATGTGGAATGTGTTTATTTGAATTATATGAATGTTGTGGATGTATGAAATAATCATATGCCCGATAATGCTTGAGAAAAATGTTTAAATCCTGGTTGAATAAAATGGAAAATCGATGGATATGTGATTTCCCGAAATGAATGAGGTCCTGCATTTGTTGTAGATGGGATGTAACACGGACGAGTAATCCTATTGACCTCATTTATGGATGGATTTAGCCCGGACGGGTAATCCTAATATAAGTCCTCTCGAGCACATGTTATGTATTGGATTTAGCCCGAACGGGTAATCCAGATCAAGCTCTTTAGAGTATATGTCATAAAAAGGATTTAGCCTGGACTGATAATCCTGTTGTATATATATATGTGGCTTGAGAGTGTACTCTCGGCAATAGTACCTTATGGGTACCATTGGACATGAATTGACGGATCCTGTTTTGTACACTACGAGTGTACTGCTTGTGTATCCATCGATGTTCCAAATAAATTCAATGGGTAAAAATCTTGACATGAAAGGACATGAATAAGAAATGAGTTATTACACGTAGTTGTCTGAAATCCATGAAAATGATGATACATGACAATTGACATATGAACACATGAGATGATGATATTTGTACATGGAATTCATTTGATGAATATGTTCATCCTTGGTTATGGGCTTGTGCAATTTGAGTGTACCACTACTCATGTGACATTGATATTACGAGAATTATGAGTAAAGTTCTGATATGAAATAATCTGAACTCGATATAAGTTATATAGAAATATACTTAAGCTATAACGATGTGATTTATACATATTGTGGAAAGCATATGTGCATGGAAACTTGATTGTTGTTGAGCTCATACATGTTTTTGATATTGTTATAGAATATATGACTAACAAGGGCAATGAGAATATGTGTAGGGCTTGAGGTCAAATTGATTGAATGTGCCTTACATAGTTACCTCAAAATTAGAATGAATGGTAAGTTAAGTACCATGTTATACGAACTTACTAAGCATTTTATGCTTACTCCATTTTATTTTTATTTGTTTTAAAGTAAATCGAAAGCTCGTTGGATTGGAAGCTTGGAGGAGATCACTTACACTATCTATCGGCCTATATTGGTATATATATATATATATATATATATATATATGGTAAATCAATTATGGTTGTAATGGCATGTATAGGTTATGTTGGCCATATTGGCATGAAAATGTAAATGATTATTGTAATTTTGCCATTGGAATGGCTAGTGATGATTATGTTTCGTTACATGTATATATGTATTTAAGTTCATGTCATGGTGATATCATAAGTGCTATATATATTGTTTGATTAAGAGAGGGTAAACAAGTATGCTTATAAAAGAGTAAGTTTGTAAACATAAATACTTGTGATGATATATCATGTTAAATGATAGAATTAACTTTATTAAAATGCTTGGATTGGTTGGTTTATGAATGCAAGATGTGGTGTAGGTTAATGGTAAAGTTTGGGGGTGAGAAATGAAGTTAGAATTGGCTTTATTTTGTCTACGCGGGCAGACAGACGGGCGTGTGTCTAAATCATGTGTGACACACGGCCATGCGTACGGGTGTGTGGTATAGCCGTGTGTCCTTTACATCTTAAAAATTTAGAAACAGAATGCTTCGAATTGAGCACACGGGCAGAGACACGGGCGTGTGTCTCAGCCTTGTGTGCCACACGGCCTAGAACACAGGCGTGTGTCTTGGCCGTGTGAAACCTGCACATAATTTCGAATTGAATTAATTAACCACACGGCCTAGCACACGGGCGTGTGGCATGGCCGTGTGTGCAAGTCAGAGAGTTATACGGGGTAAGACAAGGCCTGCAGCACGGGCGTGTTCTAGGTCACACGGGCGTGTCCCTTGGACCACACGAGCGTGTGAGCCCTGCACCTTGAAAAAATTTTGAAATTTCGTGAAAAAATCTTAGAGTTCCTGATTAAGTCCTGACTCGATTCTAATACTCATTTTGGGCCTCAAGGGTCCATATAAGGGACGATATGAATAAATCTCAGTTAATGAATAGTAATTTACATGAATTATTTGAAAATGTTTCGAAAGTTCTCGGTAACGCTTCGTAACCCTATTCCAGCGACGGATACGGGTCGGGGGTGTTACACATTAGCTCTAGGTAAAGCACAAGAGACAAAACCCCCCATTAGAGGACAATAACTTAAAATTGTTGGGAGTTTGGTTGACTACCCATTGAATGACACTTCGAAAATTTTTCCCAAAATATTCAGCCCCTCCAACATAGAGAAAAATTATTAGCTAATAACAACCACAAGACAATTTTTTTCATTGCTTGCAAAACAATTAGGGTAAACTACACCCAAGGTTACTAAAAACTATTAGTAAATTTATATTTTGGTCACTTAACTTCAAAACGTTACAAAATAGTCATTGAACTATTCAAAAATTTTCATATAAGTCATTGAACTATCTGAACGTTTTTATCTAAGTCATTAGGCTATTAAGTTTTTTTTTTTTTTAAATCCGACTAGTGAGATCCAAATAGCGATTCACCGATCGGTATAGTAGATCAATAATTATTGACAAGTAGAAGAACATACATTAGATCTAAGTTGATTTGACGGCCAGTGTCAAAGATTGAAAAATAAAATTGTTTGGATTTTGATTTACAGATTCATGACATTCAAAGTTGTTTCATGAAAAAAAAAACTAAATTGTAGAAGAGAATGGGATTGAGAGTTTTCGATTAATGTAGGCGGTGCGAACAGAAAAAGTCATACAACAACGATTTTAATAACCCAATGACTTAAATGAAAACTTTCAAATAGTTTATTGACTATTTTGTAATTTTTTAAAGTTGAGTGACAAAAATATAAACTTACTAATAGTTTAATAGCCTTAAACGTAGTTTACCCAAATAATTAATACAAACTTTGTTCCATTTGGAAAAGAAAATTAAAGAAGGCAAACATGGACAGCAGCAAAGGTAGAAAAAGTGACTTTTTTGGTGGGTAAAGGTTCAAATACACTCAAAAGTGATGGTCAACTGTAAGAAAAACTAGTAACGACCGTAAGATGAAATAAAAAAAAAATTGGGTTTTGATAGTTTAATAAATATAAATTCTTACTTTATATATTTAGAAATTTCGAATATGAAATATGGAAAATTACTTAAAGAGTTAAAAATCCTCCTGAATTTTTCTACACCATTTGTCATCACCCAAAACACCCGCTTAAATTCCACACACATCGCTTCCAACCCAAGGTCAAACCTCACTTTGTCATAGTCGACACCCACCACAATCAATTTTTTCTTTAAATTACATATAATTTTTAAATAATTTTGTTTTATATATATATATATATATGAGAGAGAGAAAGCATTTGTCAAATCCAATTTTTATTATCTTTAATATTTTAAATTTTAAATTTTAAATTTTAAATAAATTATAACTTTTAGAATTAATTTTTTAAATTTTTTATTAAATTTTAAATTATTTACTAACATAACATATAATACAAAATAATGTCATGTCAACATAATCATTTACATGGAGTACTATGTGAATAAAAATTGTCAACATCAGTTAATGATGAAAGATTGAGATAATTAGTCAAAAAATTTAATTGATGTAATTACTAAGTCGGAAGGTTTAATTGAATATGTTTAAGAGGGGCGCAGGTGCTTTCATTCGGGATTATGAAGGGAAATGGTTAAAAGGATGTTTCCATCATATCCTAGAAGCTAATAGCTTAGAAGTCGAACTTTGGACACTAAGGGACGAGCAGTTGACCTTAATATATCTTATTTAGAAGTAGAAGTTGATGCATCTATTGTTATTAGCTTCATGACTAACACTATAATTTCTAACAATTTTCTTGGTTGCAATACGCTCCTAATTATGATCTCGAATACAAAAATAATGTATACCTTCAGGGAAAGAAACCAGAGTGTTGATGCTCTGGCAAACTTAGGGAGCCATTTTCATATTTGTAGCTCCTCGGATAATATCTGTTGTAATGATCTTATTTCCTTTTGTGATGAGCTCCTGAGGCCATCAAGTTATGTTTGTTGAAAGAGGCTTATGGACATCCTTGTATGCGTATTATTATGTAATCTTTCATGTTAATGCTAGTTCCTTTATTTACCTAAGAAAAAAGTTTTTCGCGAAAGGATTTAATTTCTTTTTTGGAAATTTTCAAGAACTTTGTTAACTCTTAAACCTAAAAAGGTATTTTTTTTAAATGTTTATGCTTAATATCAAATATTGCATAAAAATATATACATTTATAAATACTATTTAAAATTAGTTACCAAAAAAATTTAAATTATAGGACCAAAATAATGCTTAAATATTTGTATGATATATTAAAATAATATCCATATAAATATTGAATATAATAATATTTATATATAGTAACATTGCATTAAGATTTTTAAATATTAAATATGATTTATTTAGAATTATTATTTCGGTAATTATATTTTATTATTATTTTATAATAATTTTTATAGATTATTTGAAAATTTAAAACTTGCCATAGTAGTTTTCATTTTAATAATAAATATAATTTATCTCTAAAAAAAATAAATATATTTATTTAAAATTTATAAGATATTAATAATATAAAAAATATTTATAAGATATTAATAACATAAAAAATATTTATATGATTTTTTCAATCTATTTCTTACCCATGTAATACTATTATTCAACTCAATTATTATATATACTAAGTTTTGTCACATCCACGCGATGTGGGTGAACAAAAGTATTTTATAATAAAATGGTAATAAATTTGTATTTCAATATTACTTACTACATGTTTGATCTTTGAATTCATAATTTTTAAATTTCATAATTTAATTAATGTCACTTAAATAATAATAAATATAATATAGAATATATAATCCATTGAATCAACTATGTAAATATTTAATACATTTCAGTCCCCTTTTCTATTACTACTCTACTCTATTGTAGTTCCCCAAAGCAAAAGGTGAAAAGAGCAAGGTAGTAGAAGGATGGTGAAGAATATACAGACAACAATTGGATTAATTTACCTATAAAGGCTCATTTACAAGTATATTTACAGAAATAGCTAATTTCTGTATTATTTACTGGAAATGACCGATTTTGGCAAAACGCGTTCACATAGAAGCATTTTAGGGTGAAATTTCAGCAAAATGCGCCCCTAGGGAAGTGATTTTGCCATGTCAACACAAAACATGCTAACGTGAATGCACTTTACCCTGTGTCAACAAAAACAAGCTGACACGGACACACTTTTGCTCGTTCTCGGGTTAAATTTTCAAAAAAGATAAATTTTTTAAAAATAATTATAAAAATAGACTAATTTTTTAAAAAACTTTACGAGAATAAACCTTTATAAAGACCCAAAGTGGCAACACTATTTTTTTTATTATAAAGTGTCACCAATTAATATGGAAATAAAACTAACAAAGCAGATCTTTATATAAACCCAAAATCTCATTTCCCTTATTTTCTTAAGCAATGAGGGATATGACACATGTGTATATATAGACTCATGAATAGGTTTGCAGCTTGTTCCTAAACAATGTGAGATTCCTTCATCTACTAACTAACAACATAAGTTTATAGGCTATACTATATTTTATATTTTTTTACTTATAGAGTTTAATTTTTTTACAAAAAGTTAACATTTGTTACATTATAAATAAAACTTTTAAACTCTATAACTAAAAAAATTATAAAATATAAAATGAGTATGATAAAATATTAAAAAATAAGTATTTAAAAAATTACTAATAGTTGAGTGATTATTTTGTAAATTTTTATAATTCGATAGCCAAAAAATCATAGTTAAGTGACTACTAATGTAATTTAATCTAGATATAAAATTATGAAAAATAATTATTATATTTTATGTATATTATATATTTCTATAAAAAAACTTATTTAACATAATTATATTCTATGTTTAAATAGATTATCTATCTAGTCAAAATACATCTTAAATAAATTTATCAGCATTCATTAGGTGATGAAAATTAAATTAAAATTAGGATTAAAAAAATTAATGAGTATAGTAAAATATTAAAAACAAATAAATATTTAAAAAAGATATATCAATTTTTTAAAATTACAAAAAAATACTATTTGAGTACCAAATACTCACCATTTATTTATTAATCAAACATTCATAATATAAAATAAAATAAATAATAAAAAATTAAAAGTATAACTTCTAAATTTAAATAATGGAAAATAATTTTAAAAATTAGAATTGCATGGATATTAACTTCAAACATTTAAAATTGAATAGAAGATTATTGCATGTACAAGTTTCATATGTGCAATTTATTCTTTTTTTAATAGTCCTTTTGTATATGCTAACAATTCTAAAATGCAACAAGATTAAAGATCTCAAAAGATAATTTTATAATATGAGAAAATATTAACAAAATATAAAAAAATAGACATTGTTTTGTAAAAAAAAAAATTATAAAATATAGTGTAGCCTTTAATCTTATGTTGTTAGTTAAAAGAGGAAGGAATCCCACATTGTTTAGAAATAAGATGCAAACCTATTCATGAGTCTATATATACGCCTGTCTCATATCCCACATTCTTAAGAAAACAAGGGAAATGAGACTTTGGGTCTATAAAAAGATCTGCTTTGTAAGTTTTATTTCCATATTAATTAATGACACCTTAAAATAAAAAAATTGGTGTTGCTACTTTGGGTCTTTATAAAGGCTTATTTTTGTAAATTTTCAAAAAAAAAAAGAGCTTATTTTTATAATTTTTTTAAAAAATGACCATTTTTGAAAATTTAATTCGAGAATGGGCAAAAGCGCGTCCATGTCAGCACATTTTGTGCTAACATGGCAAAATTGCTCCCCTAAGGCACGTTTTGCTAGAATTTCACCCTAAAATGCTCCTACATGGACGCATTTTGCCAAAATCGGCCCTTTCCGGTAAATAATGTAGAAAATGGCTCATTTTCGTAAATATACTTGGAAATGGGCCTTTATAGGTAAATTAGTCCAACATTGAATATGATTGATCAAGAAAGAAAATCCTATTTGAATATGAAAGCAGGGTTTGGGTTTGGGTTGAAATAAATAATAAAAAAAGTTCTAGTTTACAATCACAATAATTGCTAATAAAAACACAATAATCATCAAAATCTGATAAAAACGGGTGTGTGACTGGACCGTGTAAGACACACGACTAGCACACGGGCGTGCAAGGCCATTTCGAAAGGGCACACGGTCTGGCACACAGGCGTGTGGCTTGGCCGTGTGACCCAAGTCAGAGAGTTACATGGGTATTAGACACAGCTGGAACACGGCCGTGTGCCCCTATTTCGAATGCCCACATGACCTAAGACACGGGCGTGTCTCTTGACTGTGTGAGTCACACGGCCGTGTGGAATTCTTTGAGTTTCCAAATTAGTCTCGACTTGTTTTTAACACGTATTTTGGGCCCCAAGGGCTCAAATAAGAGACATTATGTATGAATTTAATTGGTTTTTTATCTGAATTTTATATGATATCAATGTTTGAATTTATGTCTATTTGATCGATAAGTTTCAGCAATGCTTCAACCTATTCTGGCGACGGATGTGGGTTAGGGGTGTTACAATGCAACTCACTATTTATGATTTAGGACCACACGAGCATGAACATAGGCATCTGTCCTGGTCGTGTAACTCACTATTTGCAAATTAGGACCAGACAGGCGTGTACCAGATCGTGTGGAGCCACACGGGCCAGTTCTCCAGGCCGTGTGAAACCACGGGCGTGTGAAGCTATATTTGGAATTTTTTCCTAAGGCTACAAGTATCATCCGAAATGGGTGCAGGCCTACTGTAGGGTCCATACAATCTGAATTAGACTATATAACTTGCTATTTGATGATCTGATAATGAACAACTTGTGATCTGTACGTATATCTGTTATGGTTGAACCTAAGTGAGTAGGATCTGTCAGAACATAATGTGCTATTGTCTATGTGTGCAAATTATCCAAGTACGATCTATATTATGTTAAGTTTGTTGGTACGCCTCTGTGTCACTCTGTGGATGAGGAATATACAATATCTAAACATGTTAGACTGATTGTTACCGATTCTGATTTATAACCGTGCATGTGACTTCATGGCAAATTTGATAAGTCTGTTTTACAAAACATGGACTCCTATATTTACTGATTCTGTTATTGAGAGATAGCATGACTTACAAGTTTATTACTCTGATTCTATAATAGCATGCCATGACACATTGCATGGGAGTTAGGTTGATGTAAAATGAGGAAGTTTCTGGCAGTTTAATGATCTGCATTATCTGGTGGTTTATCAACACTTCTGTTTCAGCAGTTCGACTGTACTGTAGTGGCTTGACCACATGTATTCGATCTGGCAGTTTTAACTGCAAAATACTGGTGGCACTGTCCACAGTTACCTATTGGTGTGATCTGGCTGAACGAGTTCTAGGGAACTCTATTTTGGTGTATAGCGGAGTTGGGTAGGATGTTTTTGATAAATCTACATTCTGGTCTGTTGAAAAATATTGCATCTACATAAACATACATGCGTTGTTCTGCACTATTTCGTTCTTTTCCATTTAGCATTGCTATGCTCTATTCTGTTATGTTCTATTCGGTTCTATTTTGTTTGAATTGCGTTGTTCTGTTCTGTTCTGTTTCTCTTTGTTCTGTTGTACTACTTCGGTTGAAATCCCTGTGATACTCTAAATCTGTTCTGTACTGGTTATACAATTATTATCAAATGCTTGCGTTACTACGATTTATATATTACGTTCTGTTTATTGTTATTTGATTTTGGTTATACGCGGTGCTTGATGACTCACACTTTGTCTTACTTTTATCTGTCAGGAAGACATCTAATTTAGTATCGGACGACGTGCGGGAGTTTGGGTTGTTTTGCACTGAGATAACTACAATTTAATTGTAACACCCCAAACTCGGCCCACGAGCCATGACCGGATCTGGTATGTCACGGGATAAAGAAGTTTGAAAGGTTTGGATTAATAGTAGAAATTTAAAATTTTGTCAAGGGTATAAAACGGTGTTCGTTAAATCTCAAGTGGGTTGATTTGGTAAATCCGATTGAGTTGAAAAATCCTCTCTCCCTTTTAAAACCATTTGACCCCTAAATTTTTGAACAATAGAGTGATCGATAACTTAGAAAATTTCGTTACCCGATGGTAGCATTTTTGAAAACGCGTACAAGTGCTTATTTTTTTGAAAACGTTACTTTTAACCGATTTGCATAACCATTCGTAAGTTTATCAGTTATAAAGTAAAGTAAAACGACTACCTAACCATCCAAAATAATAATAATAAGCGGCCATATTACAACCCAATCGAATTATAGTGAATAATTAAACTTAAAACGGGGTAAAATGAAATTTCAAGTCCACAAAACCAACATGGCCGCCTCGAGCTCTCCTTGGCTCCGCATCCGTGCTCTACTCACCTGCAAGATGATATGGGAAGGGGTGAGTCACCAAGACTCAGTGTATAAATCCCCGACCCGAAAATAACACTCACACACAAGATATTAGTATGACATGCAATTATGCAACCCAACCTAGCCATCCATGCTCCTTTTCTACCCCGTGTGGTACCAAACCACTGGTGGTGCCAAACCACTGGTGACCCGAAATCACAATATCCGTCAATACGTGTGGTGCCAAACCACTGGTGGTGCCAAACCACTGGTGACCCGAAGTCACAATCAAATGATGGGGCCAACCCATCGTGTGATACCAAATCACTGGCGTCGATCCCGTATCTCAATTGTGGGGCCAACCCACGGTGGTACTAAGCCACAGGGACGAGACGCTATGAGGTGCCAAACCTCTGGAGGTACCAAACCTCTGGTGACCGTAGCCACAATGTGTTACCAAAACACTGGTGTCCGTCGACACGAATATTACTCCCTCTCATCAATCCCACCATCATCATGCTCATATTACAAGTATCATGATTCCATATATCATGCAATCGAATATAGCATAGCATTTTTCAGCATATGATGGCATATACAACATATATCGTAAATCGAGTAATAAGGAAACTTACCCGAGAACCATGCTTATGCCCACTAAGCCAAGTTACCATATGAGAGGTTATTAATATCATTAAACAACAGTTTATACTAATAAAGTGTGTAAGAGTTTACACACCTAATTTATCGAAGGTCTACCAGAAATCCCGGATCCACGTGATATTTAAAAAAGTCCCGAACTTGTCCTCGTATAGTTCCTATTATTTGGCCATCACGGTTTAGTATTTAGGGGTCTTATTAACAACTGATAAGTCCAAAGTTATTGGTCATATTATAATCAAAATGAGGCTCTAGGCCGAACCTTTATCAACGCAAAGCAAGGTGCTTAAAAACCCGAACTTTTGATTTCATGGCCGATTTGCTTCCTAAAATTAGTACAAAATTTCGGTTATCAATCAAGAATGCCAAGAATGGCCTTTGGCCGAAATTCTTAATTATTACTAAGCTTACCGAAATTCCGAGTTTTTGTTTGACTCGTTGAGGCCCTCAGGAGAAACAAAATCCAATGTACTTCTTGGGGTTGGCTGCGCATGCAAACATTTACAATTAATACGGCCTATACTTCTTCGGCCGATTCTATCAAGGACCTCAACTCATATTTTCGTCATGCATTAGGGAAGATGAAACAAAATCGAAGTTGAGGGAAAGCTCATTTACCAAATAGGTTCGGCTAGGCCTTTTGGTTACGCACCTGACTCGAAGAGTAGCTTTCTGAGAAGCTCTTTCTCTCCCCCCTAGCTTCTTGATGTCGACTAAACTCAAAGGTTACCTATCATGATACTCACAGGTAATCGGTCAACCATTACCAATGCTTTAACTTAAGTTTTCGGCACCCAATTAGGAAGAGAAGAAATCTCATGCTAAAGAAGTATACTTACCACCCTTCGAATAGGGGTTGTTGAATTCCTTTGCCGATTGCTTCCCTTAATGCACACCAAGTTTCGGCACCCTACCCTCCTAGAAGCCTTAGAGCCGAACATGCACATAGACAAGAGGCTCACACTCAGCCACCATTTCCTACTTAGCAACACCTCATCAACTCTTCTATATTTTTCTCTACTTTGCCTATTCAAGACCCAAAGAGAATGTTAGCCTTTAGTCCCCTAGTTGACCGAAATTTACCCCTCCAAAAGACCTTGGCCGGCCATGAATGCTCCATCAAGACAACTTCCATCAACTTTTATTCAAACATTGTTTAATCTCTCCCATTACCATAGAAATAATAAAAAGGGTTTAATAATTATACCCATCAACATAGAAACTAACAAATTCCTCCCATGCTCTAATAAAATAAAAGGGGTTTTAACTCATGCTTCAAAAGAAAATAAAAGGAAATAATAATATATATATATATAAATAAAAATAATAAAACTATGGTTAACCCATAATTTCAGCACCCCACGGCAGCATGCCTTGAGCATGCGTGCATGCAGCCCCATGCGCAGGCCACTTGCCGACCAAGGCCAACATTTTAAAAAAAAATTCCAAAGGAAAATGCGGTTGCCAGGTCTCGAACCCGAGACCTGGGGGAAACCGCCCAAGCTTCTAACCATCCAGCTACTGTCCCGTATCTGCTATAATAACGCCGAAAATTCCCTTTAAGCTTCCAAGGCTTGGCTTCCTCACGCATTTAATGCCAGAAGCCAAAAACATATCGCCTCACTGCAGCCCAGGGGTTTCGAACCCCAGACGTGCGGAATGAAACCCCCACGCCTTAACCGCTCGACTAACACGACTTTCATGACGAAATTGCATTGCATATTCCTTTTAATCCTTCCCCGATGGCTTCAATAACTTGAGCGCTTAAAGCAAAAATTTAAACGCTCCAAGTGTACTCCCGTGGCTCGAACGCAAGACCTAGGGAGTTCCTTTTAGCGCCCTAACCACTTCTTCCGGCCCGACCTTCATGCCAAATTACCCCACCTTTTTATTTTAAGGTTTCCCCAGATCGTTGACCCAAAAATAAAAAGCCAAACGCTGCTCCAGCAGCTCGAACATGCGACCGCGAGCTGCTACTCCCTGCTATGCCCCACGCCACTCGGCTAGGGCATTCAATATGCCACAAGCCTGCCAAAATTATTATTTAAACCCTCCTTCGCCTATCACTCCTTCAGCGCCAAAAATAAAACTTCCTCCACGCGACTCGAACCCGAGCCCAGCGCACCTTCTAGCCTTCTATTAGTACCCTTACCACTCTACCAGTCGTTTCTTTGTGACAAACTCGCCCTAATTTAATGATAAGGCTTAATGATAAGGCCCCTAATGCAGGATGTTACATTAATCCTTTGGATTTGTAATCTGTTTTGGACTTGTTTTATTTTTCTTTTTATGATTTCGTTAGTATCTGTCAAGTTTTAAAACGAAACTACAAAATCATCTAAATCATCTAAAATGAATTTCTGGTTTTCAAAGTTAAAAACTCTGGAAAGAAATATGTTTTTACTACGTTGGTGTAGCTCGTCCAGATTTAGATTAAACTTCTTGGCTGGGTTTGGGGTGTTACAATTAAAGCAGCTGTAAATTTATTATTTGATTCCTTCAAAATAATTGCACATATATCATAAAATATCTATTACTGCTACTGGTCTTATACAAAGAGATGTATAAATTGAGAGGCAAAGAAGAGTAGAGCATTATGAAGGTATCAGTGATGTAACAACCCGGTTTTGGGGCTCGTCGAAACAGTGGTTTCGAGACCACTAACCCGAGGTCGGGGAAAATTATTTTGATATTACTTTATGCATTATAGCATGATTATAAGGTTGCATGGAAATTTTGGTGTTTTAATTCTGACGAATGAATGCTTAATTGTTAAAAAGGACTAAATCGCAGAAAGTGTGAAAGTTCTATTTTTCAAGGTAAAGGTGTCTAATAGCCATTGAATATTAAATTGAAGGTCCTTAAAGTAAAAATAGGCCATATGGAGTGTGTTGGCCGGCCATAGGAAGCTAGGGGGACAAAAGCATTAATTTTAGTCAAATTAGGTGATAAAGGATGAATAAAATATGCTAAAAAGGAAAGATATCATCTTTCACTATTCACTCTTCTTCATCCACCGAAAATTTAAAGAGAAAATAGGAGTTTTGGAAGCTCAAAGTATCAGCCAACATATTCCCTAGCAAGTAAGTGATTTTTGAGGTTTTTTCTTAAAGATTTTTGTACTTTTGGAGTCCCCAAAGCTTAAGCTAGCTAATGAGGGGACTAATTTGAGATATGGTTGAAAGTCTAGGGGCTTGCCATGAGAGTAGTTATGTTGTTAGCTGAGTTTTTATGGAATAAAATAAATGTTAGGGAGATGAGAAACAACTTTTTGTGAAAGGTGTTAGCATGAAAACACCTAAATAGGACTTGAGTGCAAAGATTTAATTTGTGCCATAAATGCATGAGATGGTTGGAATGGTGAGTAGTTGAAAGAGAAATAAATGTTCAGCTAGGCTTGTTTATTGAGAAAATGTGGTGAAAAATAATTTACGAGCCTAGGGGCAAAATCATAATTTTGCCATAATATGAGGGCAAAATGGTCATTTTTGCCCAAGTGTAGATTTTGATGTATTGTGATTGGAGGATGATCTAAATGAATGACTTTCATTGTTATAGATCAAAAAGAGCGTGGAATCAACCTTGACCGTGGAAAAGGCAAAGTGACGGATTAAACCGTTAGTTAACACGTTTTGCACCGAGGTAAGTTTATGTGTAAACAATGCATATTTTTGTACGTATCATGTTGTTAATTAGTGTATAGCATGATTTAGAACATGTGTGGTTCAAGTGGGTTGAATGTGGTAGTTATTGAATACTGATAAACCGTAAAAGTAATATATTTTAAGCCCACATTTAGTATGCTTTTGGATGAATTAAGCCTCGATTTATGTGAAAAGGTGCTCTTAATCCTTTGTTTTCATGTTTTATACCCAGGAAAGCACCCGAGGATGAAAAGAATGGAAAACGGGCCCAAAACGAAGTAAATGGGCCATATCACGAAATCTACACGGCGTGGGCCCAAGACCATGCGGCCGTGCCTCCCGTCCTACTAGAACACGGCCGTCTCCCAATTCACACGGCCGTGCCTCATTCAACAAGATTGAGCACGGCCTGGCGTGCGACATGGTCGTGTTCCTGTCGTAAGAAAGAGCGATTTCATTCGGATTTGGATGCTTAGGGGCGAAGAAACATATTTCGAAAGCCTATATAAACCCCCTAAGTATTACCTGAAAGAGGGCGGTTAGCTAGGCCGAGGAGCCGAGCCGAAAAGGCTAGATTTGTGGAGAATCACTCGAAGATAGCCAGTTGATCCATCTCAAGAAGCCAGAATTCTACTCAAGACGGCGTATCTCTCCTTCAATTCTTTCAGGGAGTTTTAGGGATTTCTTATGTTTTGTTTTATCTTTTCTTTTGAGATGTTATCTTTTATTATTATGAACTAAACCCTCAGATACCTGAGGGGGATGAAACCTAAGACAGATCTTGTTATTGTTTTCTGAACTATATGATAAATACTTGATTTGTTCTTAATTATGTGTTCTTAATTCTTGTGTTGATATTTCCGGGATATTAATTCAAGTATGATGTGCTTAAGTGGAGGAGCAAAAGTCCCTGCTTAAGAGTAGATCTAGCATAATAAAGTGGAGTTGATCGCACGCCTAGAGATAGGGTGACGAGATTTTGCCGGATTAGGGTGAAACCTAATATGGGAGTCCATGGATCGAGTTAATGCGATCCTAGGGGTTTTAATTAGAAAGAGATTTCAATTAATCAACCTAGGGTTAGACGTTATTCGCCTCGAGAGAGGGTTTAATATAACTTAGGGAATCTTACGGATCAAGTCAAGTGAATAAATCGTCTGGTTCGGTGTTAGATAACAAGTGAAGTCTAGGTGGATTCTTCCTAAGGGTATCGTCTTAATCAACTGAGTTTTCCCAACAATATTTTCTCCAATTCATTCTTTTTGTCTTTGCGTCTTTAGTTTAGTTGATAGTTAAATTTAGATTTGATAAACATTGACTTAATTCTTAGGCTAAATAATAGAAAGAGATTTAGTATTAGTACTTTTGGTTCCTTTGGGATTCGATATTCCGGTCTTGCCTAAACTATACTACTGTTAGATAGGTGCGCTTGCCTTAAAATCGTTGTCAGAGTTAGTTTCCAGGTTCGATAATTTTTATTATAAATTTTAAAGCTTTGATTTCGACGATCAAGTTTTTGGCGCCGTTGCCGGGGAACTAAAATATTAAGAAAGCTTAATTTTTATTACTTTAGCCATATTTATTTTTATTTTTTCAATTAAATTTTATTTTTGTTTTTCTAAATTTTCTTTCTTCTTTCTTTTGTCCCTTTCAGGTACCTCTAGTTTATGACTAGAAGGAACCCGACAGGACCTCTACTTTACGACAGTGATATTGAAGGTACCGTTCGTAGAAATTGCAGAGAAATAAGACGAAGCCTAAACTACATAAACGAAGAGCAAGAAGCCGAAATAAATACCACAGAAGAGATGGCTGAAAATAATCCACCACCTCCAGAGATGGCCGAACATCATCGCTCCACGTACTATGTATGATTATGCTAAACCTAGTTTAACAGGAACTGAGTCTAGTATTGTTAGGCCTACTAGTGCTGCAAATAATTTTAAACTGAAACCTAACACTATACAAATGATACAACAGTTTGTTCAGTTTGATGGTTGGCAGGATGAGGATCCTAACATACACTTAGCAAATTTCCTAGAATTTTGCAACACCTTCAAGATAAATGGCGTTTCTGATGATGCCATCCGTCTTCGGTTATGTCCCTTTTACCTGAGAAATAAAGCCAAGCAGTGGTTACATTCTCTTCCACAATGATCAATCACTAAATGGGATCAAATGACCGAAAAATTTTTATTAAAATATTTTCCACAGGCCAAAATGGCCAAGTTAAGAAATGATATCTCTTCTTTTGTGCAGATGGATTTAGAGACACTTTATGATGCATGAGAGAGATACAAAGATTTGTTGAGAAGGTGCCCACACCACAGATTACCTTTGTGGCTACAGGTCCAAACTTTTTATAATGGTGTGAACCCTTCAACAAGGCAACTAATCGATTCAGCTGCCAATGGAACCCTGAACAACAAAACTCCTGAAGCAGCCTATGAGTTTATAGAGGAGATGTCACTGAATAACTATCAGTGGCAAGTTACAAGGACAAGGCCAGCTAAAATAGCCGGAGTTTTCAACATTGATGTAGTGTCCATGCTATCAAATCAGGCAGAATTGTTACATAAAAAATTTGATAGTCTCTATGGTTCTTCGCAGGCACATCCAGTAATGTAGTGCGACGCAAGTGAAGGAGTGGTGAATCCTGAGTACCCACCCTACAGACAGGGCATGGAGAGCGAACAGATGAACTATATGGGTAATAATTTCCGATCTAACAATAACCCTTATAGTAATACTTATAATCCAGGTTGGAAGAACCACCCCAATTTCTCATGGGGTGGTCAAAGAAATCAAAGATCACAACCATTCCAAAACTTCCAACAATAGCCCTACCCACAGGAAAAGAAGCCGAACCTTGAAGAGGTCCTGACAAACTTCATAACAACCCCAGAAACACGTTTTCAGAAGGTAGAAACAAAACTTGAGGTATTGTCACAGGAATTCAAGGATCAATTCGAGCAACTTGCTAAGCAGATTTCTGAGAGACCACAGGGAAGACTACCAAGCAACACCAAGACTAACCCAAGGGAGCAAGTTCAAGCCATAACAGCTTAAGATAGTGAAGGGTTAGACGAGCCTAATTTGAAGCAAAAGAATGTGGTAGAAGAAGATATGGTCAAGGTCAATAAAAAGTCAAACACGGTAATCAAAGAGTACCAACCTCGCATACTATATCCTGAAGCAATGACGAAAGACAACACTGAGGAACAGTTCAGTAAGTTTCTTCAACTTTTAAAGAAATTACATATCAACTTACCGCTTCTTGAAGCTCTTTCACAGATGCCAGATTCCAGGAAATTTCTAAAGAAGCTATTAACGAATAAGCGAAAGATAGACGAGGAATCACATGTGGAACTGAACGCAGTGTGCTCAGCAATGTTGCAAAATAAACTACCACTGAAATTGAAATATCCAGGGAGTTTTACAATTCCATGCTTAATTGGTAGTTTAACTATTGATAATGCGTTAGCTGATTTAGGGGCAAGCATAAATGTAATGCCTTATAAATTGTTTAAACAACTAGGTCTAGGGAAACCCAAACAAACTAGGATGAGCATTCAACTAGCTGATAAAACTATTAGAGTTCCTAGGGGAACAATTGAAGATGTACTTGTGAAGATTGACAAATTCGTATTCCCAATAGACTTTGTCGTTTTAGACATGGATGAGGACAACACGATCCCTCTAATTTTAGGACGACCATTCTTAGCAACTGTCAGAACTAAAATCGATGTTGATGCAGGTGAACTTATACTCTGTGTAGGTGATGAAACAGTCACTCTTCAAGCCTTCGATTCCGCTAGAACATCGAAGAACCAAGGTGAGAGAGTCAAATCTATTGATAACCATTCGGTTAACCCTTCTTTTCAGGAAGCACCACAAAAGGACACGATTGAACCTAACTCTAAGCCCTGTGCCAACAAAGATATAACTCACGAGGAACAAGGGATTCAGATCGATGAAATAAAAGAGGGGAAGACGTATCTTAAAAAAGAACTAGGAATACCCGAACCAGAACCAAAGCCTCCCTACGAGGCACACGAGTTCAAAATTAGAGATCAGGTATTTCTAGATAAAGCAGAACCTCGAGTGTCCCCTCTTGATCCTAACACCAGCAAGGAAATCCCTTTCAAGGTAATCGATGTTTTCCCGTACGGAACAGTCGAGGTAAGCAACCCTATTTTTGGCACTTTAAGAATAAATGCTACTCGTCTTAAACTCTATCATGATAAAGGAACTGCTAGCATGAGGAAGGACTACCAACTCCTAAAACCACCATGAATAAGCAAATAAGAAGTAAGTCTAGCTTAAGACTATAAACGAGCGCTTCTCGGGAGGCAACCCGAGTACTAACCCCATTAACTTCTACATTTTTATTTATTTTATCTATTATATTTTATTCTTTCTTTTTATCACCTAACTTTAAACTAACCAATGTTGCAGATTTCTAGGCCACACGGCCTTGCAAATAACCGTGGCCATGGCCGTGTGTACCTCAAGAATCTTTGTACTAAAATGGCAGAGGCGGTACAAATCAGACTCAACTAATTTTTGAAGTTCACGGACCCAACCACCCCAACACGGGCACCGACAAAAGCCCACGGCCGTGCGACACGGTCGTGGTCGACACTGACTTCTCAGAAATGGGCGTGGCAATCCGTAAAACGGGCGTGGGTGAATCAACACGCCTAGACACACGGCCGTGCAAGGCGACCATCTGAAGCGACACTCCCTCGGTCTACGGGCATGGGGGAACATCAGACTCCAAAACTCTATTTAAACCACCCCTTCCATTCTTCCCACACCCATCCTCTTTTCTTCCTTTTCCTCCCCTCTCCATAACAAAGTCTCCAAACTCTTGAGCTACACATATCCATGACGAAGAAACGGAAGAAGGCAAGCGCCTCAAGGGAGATCCCTATACATAAGTTCATGCCGGCTGCTTCATCCACTCGACAAGCCAAGGGTCTTTGAGACTATTTATCTTTTGTTTTACTTTTATCTTCTCCTTTATTTTCCTTCTCTTTGACAATCTTATGCTTAATTTAGTTTATTTTATTTTAGTTTCTTAGTTTCAGGTTCAAAAGGCTGCTAGGGAATCACACCACTTCCGCCACCGCCAGCACCTCCGCAGCTTTAGAGGTCGCCCCCACCTCGCGAACCATCCAACAATAAGGACTCTTCGGTCCATCCACTGATAAATCGTAATTTTAACATATTTTGATCCCACATTTAGCTTGTTTTTGGATGATTTATTCCTCAAATTATGTAAAAAGGTGCTCTTAATCCTTTCTTTTCATGTCTTATACCCAGGATAGCACCCGAGGATGAAAAGAACATAAAACGGGCCCAAAACGGAGTAAATGGGCCATATCACAAAATCGACACGGCCTGGCCCAAAGAGCACACGGCCGTGCCTTGTCAAGCATCTAGAACACGGCCTCAGCCCCGATCTACACGGCCGTGCCTCAACTTACAAATCTGAACACGGCTTGAAGACGAGTCACACGGGCGTGTGACATGGCCGTGCCCCTGTCGTGGCTTTAGACAATTTCAATCGGAAAAGGATACTTAGGGAGAAAGAATCGCATTCCAAGAGCCTATAAATAACCCCTAAGTACCACCTTTGAAGAGGCAGTTAGCTAGGCCAAGGAGCCAAGTCGAAAAGGTCAGAGTTGAGGAAATCATTCGAAGTTAGCCAGTTGATCCATCCCAAGAAGCCAGAATTCTACTCAAGACGGTGGATTTCTCCTTCAATTCCTTTAGGAAGTTGTAGGGATTTCTTATGTTTTGTTTTATCTTTTCTCTTGAGATGTTTTCTTTATTTGTTATGAACTAAACCCCTCAAATACCTGAAGGGGATGAAACTTAGATGAATCTTGTTATCGTTTTCTGAAGTATATGATAAATACTTAGTTTGTTCTTAATTATGTGTGCTTAATTCTTGAGTTAATATTTCGCGGATATTGATTCAAGTTTGATGTGCTTAGGTGGAGGAGGAATAGACCCTGCTTAAGAGTAGATCTAGCATGATTAAGCGGAGTTGATCGCACGCCTAGAGATAGGGTGACGAGATTTTACCGGATTAGGGTGAAACCTAATATGGGAATCCATAGATCGATTTACTGCTATTCTAGGGGGTTATTATAAGAGAACGAGAGTTCCACTAATTAACCTAGGGTTAGACGTTATTCGCCTCGAAAGAGGGTTTAATATATGTTAGGGAGTTCTACGAACCAAACTAAGTGAATGAACCATATGGTTCAGTGTTAGATAACAAGTGAAGTCTAGATGGATTCTTCCTGAGGGTATCGTCGTGATCAACTGAGTTTTTCTTCTAGTTATTTCCCAATTCGTTCTTTTTGTCTTTGTGTCTTTAGCTTAGTAGTCGTTAATTTAGATTAGATCAACTTCACTTTATTTTAGGCTAAATAATAAAAAGAAAGTTAGTATTAGTACTTTTAGTTCCTTTGGGTTCGACAACCAGGTCTTGCCTAAGCTATACTACTGTTCGATAGGTACACTTGCCTTTAATCGTTGTTAGAGTTAGTTTCCAGGTTTGGTCATTCGTTTTATAAATTTTAAAGCTCTGATTTTAGCGATCAAGTTTTTGGCGCCGCTGCCGGGGAACTAAAATATTAAGAAAGCTCTATTTTTATTACTTTAGCCATTATTTTACTTTTCACAATTTATTTTTTTAGGTTAAATTTTAATTTTTGCTAAATTTTCCTTCTTTTTCTTTTCTCAGCAGGTACCTCTAGTTTATGACTAGAAGGAACCCAACAGGACCGCTAGTTTACGACTGTGAAATTGAAGCTACCATTCGTAGGACTCGTAGAGAAATTAGGCGAGCCCTAAATTACACAGAGGAAGATCAAGGAGGCAGATCCAATCCTACTGAAGGGATGGACGAGAATAATCCACCACCACATGATGTGGGGGAGAACAATGCTCTACATACAATGTTTGATTATGCTAAACCGCATTTAATAGGAGCAGAATCAAGTATTGTTAGGCCTGCTATTGCTGCTAATAATTTTGAATTAAAGCCTAACACAATACAAATGATTCAACAATTTGTTCAATTTGATGGTTTGCAGGACAAAGATCCAAACACGCATATAGCTAATTTTTTAGAGTTCTGTGATACCTTCAAAATAAATGGCGTTTCTGATGATGCCATACGTCTTCGGTTATTCCCTTTTTCATTAAGGAATAAAGCCAAACAGTGGTTAAACTCGTTACCACGAGGGTCAATCACTACATAGGAACAGATGACCAAAAAGTTTTTATTGAAATATTTCCCACCGGCCAAAACGGCCAAATTACGGAATGATATATCTTCTTTTGTGCAGATGGATCTAGAGACATTATACGACACATGTGAGAGATATAAGGATCTCTTGAGAAGGTGTCCACACCACGGTATACCCTTGTGGCTACAAGTCCAAACATTCTATAACGGTGTAAACCCCTCAACGAGACAACTAATCGATTCAGCCGTCGGTGGAACCCTTAACAACAGAACTCCTGAAGCAGCCTACGAATTCATTGAAAGATGTCACTGAATAACTATCAATGGCAAGTGACAAGGACGAAACAGACAAAATCAGTCGGAGTTTACAACATCGATGCGATAACCATACTATCAACATAGGTAGAGATGATGAATAAAAAGATTGATAGTTTGTGTTCTTCGCAGGCACATCCAGTAATGCAGTGCGACACAAGTGGAACCGTGGCGAATCCTGATTACCCACCCTACCAACCAGATGCAGAGAGTGAACAGATGAACTATATAGGTAATAATTTCAGATCCAATAATAATCCTTATAGTAATACTTATAATCCAGGTTGGAGGAACCACCCAAATTTTTCGTGGGGAGGTCAAGGAAACCAAAGGCAACAACCTCCTCAAAACTTCCAAAATCAGCCTTATCCACAAGAGAAGAAGCCAAACCTCGAAGAGATGCTATCAAAATTTATGGCAAACACGGAAAACCGTTTCCATGAAACTGAAAGAATAATTAAAAATAATGAGAACCGAGTTGGGGAACTTACTAAGTCAGTCAAGGAAGTCACTAATGCAGTCGAGCAACTCGCAAAGCTAATGTTTGAACGACCACAAGGACGTCCACCAAGTAACACCGAGATTAACCCTAAGGAGCAAATTCAAGCCATCACAGATCATGGTAGCAAAGGGTTAGACAAACCAAACCAAGAGGTAGACGAAGGTAAAATAGAGGTAACGCAAAAAAAACCGAAACCGGTAATCAAAGAGTACCAACCTCGTATACCTTATCCCGAAGCGACGAAAAGAGACGATTCAGAAGAACAGTTCAGTAAGTTTCTTAATCTTTTAAAGAAATTACATATTAACTTACCTCTTCTTGAAGCTCTTTTTCAGATGCCAGACTCGAGGAAATTTCTAAGACAGCTCTTGACAAACAAACGCAAAATAGATGAAGAGCACCATGTGGAATTAAACGCAGCATGCTCAGCAATGTTACAGAATAAACTACCGCGAAAGCTAAAAGATCCAGGGAGTTTTACTATTCCATGTTTAATTGGTAGTTTAACTATTGATAATACGTTAGCTAATTTGGGGGCAAGCTTAAATGTCATGCCTTATACATTGTTTAAAAGACTAGGTCTAGGGAAGCCCAAACAAACTAGGATGAGCATTCAATTAGCTGATAAAACGGGTAGAATTCCTAGAGGCATTATCGAAGATGTTCTTGTCAAAATCGATAAATTTGTTTTCCCAGTAGATTTTGTTGTCTTAGACATGGATGAGGATAGTTCAATCCCCTTAATTTTAGGAAGACCTTTTCTAGCAACTGCCAAAACTAAAATTGATGTTGCCACAGGCGAACTCATTCTTTGCGTAGGTGACGAATCATTCAGTCTCCAAGCTCTTGACTCGGCCAGGACAACAGTCGATGAAGGTAAGAAAGTCACTTCATTTGATAATCAAATTGTTCAACTTTCATCGCAGGAAACACCACAGGAATACAACCCTGAGCCAAATCTTAGACCCCAAACCAACAAAGATGAATTATATAAGGAACAAAGCCTTAGGGTCGACAAATTAGAAGAGCAGAAGACGCACGTCAAAGAAGAACCGAAACCACACAAAGCAAAACCGAAGAAACCACCTGAAGAACTCGTAGGAACGTCAAATCACTTCAAAATAGGAGACCAGGTGCTATTAGACAAAGCCGATCCTCGCATCACCACATCAGACCTGAACGTAAGCGAGGAAATTCCTCTTAAGGTACACGATATCTTCCCCCACGGAATAGTCGAGGTAAGCAATCCAACATTCTGTACCTTTAAGGTAAACGCTTCTCGACTTGAACTTTATCAAGAAAATAGAACTGTAAGTATGGGGGAAGATATTCAAACCTTTAAACCTCCCTGATTTTTTTTTCTTTCGAGGAAAGTCTAGCTTAAGACTATAAACGAGCACTTCTCGGGAGGCAACCCGAGCAACTAACACTATTTACTTTTAAATTTATCGATTTCTTTTCTTCCCTTCTTTCTTCTTTCTTAAAACTAACCAAAAGTGCAGAATTTCAAGGCCACACGGTCTTACACACGGCCATGTCTGTGACCATGTGGACCACCAGAATCTCTATACTGACTTATCAGAGGCCGTGCGAATCAGTCCCAACCACTTTTCGACATCACGGATCCAACCACCACCCCACGGGCTCCGTAAAAGTGGCACGCCCGTGCCTCTCGACCGTGTGAAGCTACTGACTTACACACCATGGGCAGAACACGTCCATGTCTTACAACCGTGCGAGGTTACTAACTAGTCGACCACGGGCAGAACACGCCGGTGCCTCCCAATCGTGCTAACATACTGACTTCACATACACGGGCGTAGTTAGCAGAAGAACGACCAGGGAGATACAGCACGCACAGGCACACGACCGTGCGAGACGACCGTGTAAATTGACACGCCCCTGGTCCACAAGCGTGGGAACGTGCCAGATTTGAAATCCTATTTAAACCCCACGGCCCTTCCCCTTCTCTCCATCTGATTTCTTTATTCTTTTCTTTTCTCTCTTCTCCCTCTCAGACTTTTTCCTCTTTATAATAAATCTCTAGATCCTTGAGCCATCCAACAGCATGTCGAAGAAGTGAAAAAGGCCAACCATAGTCTTCTCAAAGAAGAACGATCAACATGAGTTCATGCCGGCAGCTTCGTCTACTACCAAGCCAAGGGTCTTTGAGACCAATTAGTTTTTATTTGTCTTTTCTCTTTTGCTTCAATTTCCTTCTTTTTGACAATCTTATGCTTAGTTTAGTTTAACTTATTTTAGTTTCTTAGTGTCAGGTTCGCCAGGCTGCTAAGGAATCACGCCACTTCCGCCACCGCCAGCACCTTCGCAGCCCTAAAAGTCACACCCACCTCTCGAACCATCCATCAATAAGGACTCTCCGGTCCATCTACCTTTCTTTTTAATTTTATCTTTCTTCTTAGTCTCCTTTCCTTTTTCTTTCTTGTCTTAAATTATATATTTAGTTTATTTTAAATATGTCTTAATAATCCCTAGCTAATCCTTTACGAGCTCCCCAATTTCTTCATCTAGCACAGGTTCGTCATCCAGACCGACCTCTTCAAACATACACACCACGACCTCTACCATCCTCCAGGGACACCATCCAAAATTCAGGGAGTATTCCTTCCCCTTTTCTTTTGATTTATCCCATAAATGTTATATCTATCTTTGTACATTGAGGGCAATGTACATCTTAAGTGTAGGGGGTGAATATTTATCTAAAAGAAGGGCCTAACTTTCTGCATTATTCTCAAATCTGGCCAAACTTTTTTTATTATTCTCAAATCCTTGAATTTAGTCTTGTTTTTAAGTAAATTTTTCATATTACTAATTAGGATGAAATTTCTGATAATCTATGATTGTTATTGACATGCTTTAGATTAAGTCATTGATAATTGTGCATTGATGATTAAACTAGAAGAATATTAGAGAATCAAGCATGATAAGTCTATTTTTAAGAATTAAAATTTTTGCTAGGTTGTTAACCTAAATTTGAATATTGCTTTGAAATTTGAAATTTATGGGATTGATGTCAAAACACCCATAATTTTTGTGAGATTTTGAGCCTTATAGAGCATATATTCTTGTTCGTGCTCACTTTTTGATTATGAGTGTGTCAACTTTGAACTGTTATTCTAAAACTTGCTTCGATCATACATATTGAGACCACATCTATGATTTGATATACAGAGATGATAAAGGCACCTAGGATTTAACCCACTCACTCCACTAAATAGCCTACCTTAACAACTAACCCCTAGTAAACCCCGTTGATCCTAACAACCCTTTTTATTGACTCACCAGCTAATATTAACCCCAAACCCCTTTGTATTTGTTATCACCATTCCTTTTGACTACCCTTATATCGAGATTTGATTTGATATGTTGTCTAGCTGTTTCATTCATTATTAGTTCGTTCTAAAAAAAATCGAAGTATTTTCATTATTAGTTCTATAATTAAATGAGCTTACATGTTAAAATTCCACATTTTGAGGAAAAAGCTCGTATTATTAGTTTTCAATAGATGTAATCATTTAGGGTTAGTTCAATTTTTGTTAGTTAGGTAATTCGTCAAGTCAGTCTCGATTCTAACCTTCTAATTTCAGCCTTTATCCACACCTTAACCCTAGCCCCGTTACAACCCTAACAAAGACCTTTTGACCTGTTTATCATCTCATTTTACAGTGGTGGAGATTTGATTTTCAGGCAAGCCTATGAGATTAACTTTTCAGGTTCGACGTATGAGTGCTTCTTTTTATGAACTTTAAACACTTTGAGTGATTTGAGTGAATCTTTTAGTGAGGATGCCAACTCTTGTCAATTTCGAATTAAAGGTAATTATTCAGATAAGGGGAGACACCTACGTTTTTGAATTACAAATGAATGACTCATCAATTGTTTGAATCATTAGGACTCTTTGAATTGAATTATCCATGTATAAATTATCTATGAATTATTATAAGGCATTGTCAGTAGGAATTGTGAATTATGGAAAGTTCGTTTTAATTGTATGTTGAGAATTTTGCTTGAGGACAAGCAAAAACTTAAGTGTGAGGGTATTTGATAAACCGTAATTATAACATATTTTGATCCAAAATTGAGCTTGTTTTTAGATGATTTATTCCTCAAATTATGTAAAAAAAGGTGCTCTTAATCCTTTCTTTTCATGTCTTATACCTAGGATAGCACCCGAGGATGAAAAGAACATAAAACGGGCCCAAAACGGAGTAAATGGGCCATATCACGAAATCAACACGGCCTGGCCCAAAGAGCACACGGCCGTGCCTTGTCAAGTATCTAGAACACGGCCTCACCCCCGATCTACACGGCCGTGCCTCAACTTACAAATCCAAACACGGCTTGAAGACGAGTCACACGGGCGTGTGACATGGCCGTGCCCCTGTCGTGGCTTTAGACAATTTCAGCCGGAAAAGGATACTTAGGGAGAAAGAATCGCATTCCAAGAGCCTATAAATAACCCCTAAGTACCACCTTTGAAGAGGCGGTTAGCTAGGCCAAGGAGCCAAGCCGGAAAGGTCAGAGTTGAGGAAATCATTTGAAGTTAGCCAGTTGATCCATCCCAAGAAGTCAGAATTCTACTAAAGACGGCGGATTTCTCCTTCAATTCCTTCAAGAAGTTTTAGGGATTTCTTCTGTTTTGTTTTATCTTTTCTCTTGATATGTTTTCTTTATTTGTTATGAATTAAACCCCTCAGATACTTGAAGGGGATGACACTTAGATGAATCTTGTTATCGTTTTCTGAAGTATATGATAAATACTTAGTTTGTTCTTAATTATGTGTACTTAATTCTTGAGTTAATATTTCGCGAATATAGATTCAAGTTTGATGTGCTTAGGTGGAGGAGGAATAGACCCTGCTTAAGAGTAGATCTAGCATGATTAAGCAGAGTTGATCGCACGCCTAGAGATAGGGTGACGAGATTTTACCGGATTAGGGTGAAACCTAATATGGGAATCCATAGATCGATTTACTGCTATTCTAGGGGGTTATTATAAGAGAACGAGAGTTCCACTAATTAACCTAAGGTTAGACATTATTCACCTCGAGAGAGGGTTTAATATACGTTAGGGAGTCCTACGAATCAGACTAGGTGAATAAATCGTATGGTTCAGTGTTAGATAACAAGTGAAGTCTAGGTGGATTCTTCTTGAGGGTATCGTCGTGATCAACTGAGTTTTTCTTCTAGTTATTTCTCAATTCGTTCTTTTTGTCTTTGTGTCTTTAGCTTAGTAGTCGTTAATTTAGATTAGATCAACTTCACTTTATTTTAGGCTAAATAATAAAAAGAAAGTTAGTATTAGTACTTTTAGTTCCTTTGGGTTCGACAATTCGGTCTTGCCTAAGCTATACTACTGTTCGATAGGTACACTTGCCTTTAATCGTTGTTAGAGTTAGTTTCCAGGTTTGATCATTCGTTTTATACATTTTAAAGCTCTAATTTTAGCGATCATCCACCTTTTCTTTTAACTTTATTTTATTTTCTATTTTTCTTCTCTTCAGTTTTCTTGTCTTTAGTTATATATTTAGTTTATTTTAAATGTGTCTTAATAATCCCTGGCTAATTCTTCATGAGCTCTCCAATTTCTTCATCTAGCCCAGAGCTCGTTAGTAACCGCCACAACAAAAGACGACACGTCCAACGTATTTTACACATCCTCCAAGGAATCTATCCATAATTTAGGGAGTGTCACTTTTTCCCCTCTCTTTTGATTATCTAATAACTGATATTATCTATCTTTGTACATTTAGGGCAATGTACATCTTAAGTGTGGGGGGGTAAAAGTGCCTAACTTTCTGCATTATTCTCAAATCCCTGAATTTAGTCTTGTTATCAAATTTTCTCATATTATGATTAGAATGAAATTTCCTTTAATTTATGATTTTTATTGACATGTTTTTGAGTAAGTCATAGTCAATTGTGCATTGATGATTGGAATTTTAAGATACTAGAGAATCAAGCATGATAAGTCTATTTTTCAAAATAAAAAAAATCTTCTAGGTTGTTAACCTAAATTTGAATATTACTTTGAAATTTGAAATTTAAAAGGTTGATGTCAAAACACCCATAATTTTTTGTGAGATTTTGAGCCTTATAGAGCATACATTCTTTTTCATGCCCACTTTATTGATTATGAGTGTGTCAACTTTGAATTGTTATTCTAGAACTTGCCTCATTCATACATATCGAGACCACACCTTTGATGTGATATACAGAGATGATTAAGGCACCTAGGATTTAACCCACTTACTCCACTAAAAAGCCTACCTTCACAATTAACCCCTAGTGAACCCTGTTTAATCCTAACATCCCTTTTTTTGACTCACCCACTAATATTAACCCAAAACCCTTTTGTATTTGTTATCACCATCCTCCTTGACTCCCCTTTTGTCGAGAGTTGATTTTGAACAGTTGCCTAATTATGTTCTATATTTCAGTTGTAAAAGTTCTTTTTCTATTATTATTTGACTTGTTATTAAAAAGAAATCGAAGTATATTCAGTATTAGTATTATGAAGAGTGAGCTTATATAGTTAAAGTCTATTTATCAAAAGAAAAGCTTGTAGTATTAAGGTTATTACTTTTCAGTTGATATTATCGTCTCAGTATTTCTAAATAGATAACTTGTCAATTCAATCTCGATTCTAACCTCCTAATTCAGCCTTTTTCCACACATTTAACCCTAGCCCCGTTACAACACTGTTAAAGACCCTTTGATCTATTTATCATTTCATTTTACAGTAGTGGAGATTTGATTTTCAGGCAAGCCTATGGGATTAACTTTTTAGGTTCGACTTATGGGTGCGCTTTTCCCTGAACCTTAAACACTTTTTGAGTGATTTGAGTGAATCTTCTATGATGATGTCAGTCATTGTCGGTTTTGAATTAAAGGTAATTATTTAGATAAGGGGAGACACCTACGTTTTTGTGCTACAAATGTATGACTTTGATTGTTTGAATCTTTAGGACTCTTTGAGTTAAATTATCCATGTATAAATTATCTATGAATTATGATGAGAGATTGTAGGTAGGAATAATGAATTATGGAAAGTTCGTTTTAATTGTAAGTTGAGAATTTTGCTTGAGGACAAGCAAAAGCTTAAGTGTGGGGGTATTTGATAAACCGTAAAAGTAACATATTGTAAGCCCACATTTAGTATGCTTTTGGATGAATTAAGCCTCGATTTATGTAAAAAGGTGCTCTTAATCCTTTGTTTTCCTGTTTTATACCCAGGAAAGCACCCGAGGATGAAAAGAACGGAAAACAGGTCCAAAACGGAGTAAATGGGCCATATCACAAAATCCACACGGCGTGGGCCCAAGACCACATGGCCGTGCCTCTCGTCCTACTAGAACACGGCCGTGCCTCATTCAACAGGATTGAACACGGCCTGGTGTGTGACGTGGCCGTGTCTCTGTCGCAGAAAAGAGTAATTTCATTTGGATTTGGATACTTAGGGGCGAAGAAACATATTTCGAAAGCCTATATAAACCCTCTAAGTATTACCTGAAAGAGGGCGGTTAGCTAGGCCAAGGAACCGAGCCGAAATTGCCAGATTTGTGGAGTATCACTCAAAGATAGCCAGTTGATCCATCTCAAGAAACCGAAATTCTACTCAAGACGGCGGATCTCTCCTTCAATTCCTTCAGGGAGTTTTAGGGATTTCTTATGTTTTGTTTTATCTTTTCTTTTGAGATGTTCTCTTTTATTATTATGAACTAAACCCTCAGATACCTGAGGGGGATGAAACCTAAGATAGATCTTGTTATTGTTTTCTAAACTATATGATAAATACTTGATTTGTTCTTAATTATGTGTTCTTAATTCTTGTGTTGATATTTCCGGGATATTAATTCAAGTATGATGTGCTTAAGTGGAGGAGCAAAAGTCCCTGCTTAAGAGTAGATCTAGCATAATTAAGCGGAGTTGATCGCACGCCTAGAGATAGGGTGACGATATTTTGTCGGATTAGGGTGAAACCTAATATGGGAGTCCATAGATCGAGTTAATGTGATCCTAGGGGTTTTAATTAGAAAGAGATTTCAATGAATCAACCTAGGGTTAGACGTTATTCGCCTCGAGAGAGGGTTTAATATAACTTAGGGAATCTTACGGATCAAGTCAAGTGAATAAATCGTCTGGTTCAGTATTAGATAACAAGTGAAGTCTAGGTGGATTCTTCCTAAGGGTATCGTCTTAATCAACTGGTTTTCCCAACAATATTTTCCCCAATTCATTCTTTTTGTCTTTACGTCTTTAGTTTAGTTGATAGTTAAATTTAGATTAGATAAACATTCACTTAGGTCTTAGGCTAAATAATAGAAAGAGAGTTAGTATTAGTACTTTTGGTTCCTTTGGGATTCGATATTCCGGTCTTGCAGAAACTATACTATTGTTCAATAGGTGTGCTTGCCTTAAAATCGTTGTCAGAATTAGTTTCTAGGTTCAATCATTTTTATTATAAATTTTAAAACTCTGATTTCGACGATCAAATACTTATTGTACGAATGGCGAAATTGTCATACAAATGCGTAGTGACAACACTCGATGGTGGGCTATGTGCGATACCACCTTGTTATGTAATTATGATGGGCTATGTGCGATACCATCGTCTATTTATCATTTGGTGGGCTATGTGCGATACCACCGTAACTAACCTTTTTGGTGGGCTATGTGCGATACCACCATAATAAAGGCTGATGGTGGGCTAAGTGCGAAACCACCGAATAATCTAACTTTGAGTAATTGATTAAGAGATTGTAATGTGTTGTATTATGTGACATTGTAATACTAAGTACAGGGATACATGCTAATAAATGTTTACATTGAGCTTGTGATATGGTTGGAATGTGGAAATGGGGGAAATGAGTAAGCAAGATTATGAATATAGATTGTTTCTTGCTTCGTATGTAATTTTATATAATTGTTGAATACATGCTATAATGTTATATTGATTACATGTAAACTTACTAAGCTTAAAGCTTACTCCCTTTCTTTTCTCTTGTCTTATAGAGTAAAGTTTTGAATCGAGATACGTGGATCAATTGGAAGATCGCCCACATTATTAGCACACTCTGGTACATGAAACTCAATGTTTTGTAAATGGCATGTATAAGGGCTAGACAAGTTAGTGAATTTTGTTGTAAATGGCTAAGATGTGTTAACCATAGTTGGATAATCTATTTTGTAAAATGCCATAGTTGTTGGCTACCTTATAATACGAAAAGATGTAGTTATCTATGTGAGATTGCACTTTGATTTGAGTTGATTATGGATGTGTTGAATGAGTGTATGTTGTGTATGTTAGAAGGGTCAGAAAAGCTTAGCATATAGCTTTGTTCTTGTCCATGTGGATAGACACACGGGCGTGTCTAGGCCATGTGTGACACACGGTCAGCCCATGGGCGTGTGACTTGGCCGTGTGTCCCCTGCATGTTAACATTTTAGGTCAGAATAGACCACGGACTAGTCACACGAGCGGGTGCATAGCCCATGCGATTTTAATCAGTGTTGGCCACGGGCTAGCCACACAGCTGTGTGACTAGGCTTTGAGACCGTGTGTATGTAGTCAGTATTCACCACGGTTGAGGAGCATGGGCGTATGTGTCTACACACGGGCGTGTCTCATTTTACACGGGCATGTGGGCCCTGTATAAAAGAGAAAATTTGTAAGATTCAAAAAAGTTCCGGTATAGTCTCGAGAGTCCTCGTGTGTAGGAGTGAGGCCTCGTAAGTAGAGAATAAGGTTGTTAAGGTGACTAGAGAGAGTAGTCACGATGGGCCTAAGTGATGATCATGAGGATTTTATTAAGGTAACGCCTTGAGCCCGGTTCCGGCGTAGAACACGGGTAAGGGGTGTTACAAGTGAGACAAGACGGCAATGGAGAGGAAGGTAGGCATCGTTGGAGCAGGTGTAAGTGGCCTCATTGCATGTAAATACATCTTATCTAAAGGTTTCCATCCAATTTTTTTTGAATCCCAAAGCTCCATTGGAGGGGTTTGGACCAAAGCGCTTGAGACTACAAAGCTCCAAACTCCCAAGCCATATTATCAGTTCTCTGATTTTGCTTGGCCATCATCTGTCACTGAATATTTTCTCGACAAACACGTGGTATTGGATTATGTTGAGGCCTATGTAAAGCACTTCCACTTGCTTAACTACATCAAATTCAACACCAAAGTTGCTGGTATTGAGTATGAAGGTCCCGGGGATGAAGAGATCCAGTCTTGGAGTTTATGGGGTGGCACTGGCAAGTCTTTCAGCTCCAGAGGCAAGTGGAAGCTCATTGTGGAAGACTTGAATACTCTTTCAACTGAGGTAGGTATTTACATGATTGTCACTCCATCATCCATGTCCATCAATCATCCATCAACTTTCTTTTTTACAGATCTACCAAGTGGACTTTGTAATCTTTTGTGTGGGACGGTTTAATGGTCTGCCAAACATATCAGAATTCCCCCCAAACAAGGGTCCAAAAGCATTTCATGGTAAGGTCATACAATCCATGGACTATGCAGCCATGGATGATGAAAAGGCTGCTGAATTCATCAAAGGCAAAAGAGTCATTGTTGTTGGGTTCCAGAAATCTGCTTTGGACATTGCAAAGGAGTGCTGTGCAGCAAATGGTAAATACAATCTATTTAAACTAACACTTAGAATTCATCCATATTTGTTTCTTCTTTCAATTTGGTTTGCAGGGGTAGAAAACTCATGTACAGTTTTATACAGGACAGCACACTGGCATCTCCCTGATTATTATAAAAGGGGGTTTTCATTGGCATATATGTATTTTAATCGGTTCTCAGAGCTTATGGTTCATAAGCCTTGTGAAGGGTTTCTTCTCAGTCTCTTGGCCACTATTCTTACACCACTGGTAACAACAACAATAACTCCGAATCAAATGACATGCCATTTATTTTATTTGCCCTTATAGGTGTACAGGCCCAAATTTGCCCGGGCCTAGTGTCTATTAAACCAAATTAAAAAAAACCAAAACATTAATAAAAGTCCAATAATAAATAACATCAGTCCATTACAATAAACCCAAAAACTAGCCCGATTCCAGCAGGCCCAAATATCCAACTACAAGGCCCAAAACTTAAGCCAAGCTAAGAAACCCTTGGGTTTCCCCTTGGAGCTGCAAGCCTCCAGCGCCGCAAGCTCCCACGTCGCTCACCTCCGTACAGCACCACGTCCTCCTCCGTACCTATAAAAAGGACTATAACAGCACAGCAAACAAATAGCAGTAGAAAAAACAAAGAAAAGAAACAGTTGTATTTTCATTTTATTTTGATTTTTATTATTAGTTTTCCAATTTCGGCTTTAAAGGGGACCGAAACAAACCATTGTATGGTTCTTTTTTTTTACGAGGACACGAAGGTGAAATACAAAAAGAAAGGAGCAGATTTGAAGAAAAGAAAACAAGGTTGCTTTTATTTTTCTTTATTTTCTTTTCGGCGTTCTTTTTTGCTTTCAATCGATAAATAAAAAAGGAGGGAAACGTTACCTTGTTGGTGGCCGGAAGGGAGGAAATCGAAAAGCTTTCGGTCTTTCCTTTGATCTTCGAAGGCTCTTTTGGGCGTATTAGGGTGAAATCGACGTCGCAAGTTTTAAACAGCTAAAAAGGGCTTATTTTGGTACCTCCAGCCATCGTGCACGGTGGCTGACGGCGGTGTACTTCCAGCGGTCCGGTGACCGGACTAGAGGGAGCGAGAGAGAGTCTGAGAAGCTCTCAAATTTTTTTGGAAAAATGAAAAGGGAAGTGTTTTTTTTTCTGATTTCAGCTATTTATATAGGGTTCAAAACGATGCCGTTTTGGGCTTAAACACGGGTTGCCAAAACGACGCCGTTTTAACTAACTTGCATTTGACTCGACCCGTTTGCTTAGGATCCGCATGTTTTGCCTTAAGTGGGATATTTATGCGCGCAGTCCCTCCGCATTTAAGGCTTATCGCAATTAGTTTTTTTTTTCCCTTTCAATTTTAGCCTGAAATTTTCGAAGTGTTACGTTTCGGTCCACATTCAAGTTATGCGTTTTGGGGGATAGTGTAACATCCCGAAATAAGGCCTAAACGGAATAGTGGTTTCGGGACTACAAACCCGATGTTGATAAATTTATTTTATTTATATTTTTATGTTCTACAATTTCACGGAATGATTTCGTGAAAATCTCATTCGAAAATTTTGACGTTTGGGCACTCAATTTAGTCAAAAGGACTAAATTGTAAAAAGAGCAAAAGTTGAGTTCTACATGTTAGAGGTGTCCAATTGTTATGAAATTTTAAATTGGAGGTTCTTAAATGATAATTAGACTATTGGTTAAGTTGGTGGGCAAAAATGGACATGGATGGGTATGTTTCAAAAGATTTTTTTAAGAGGCATTTTGGTAATTTAGTGAATTAAATGAATTAAAAATAAAATTTAAATGCCAAATATGTCCATCTTCTTCATTAGGACGAAATTACAAGGGTTCTCCATATCTAGGGTTTGTTTCAAGCTTCCAAGCTCCATAGTAAGTGATTCCAAGCCCCGTTTTTAATGTTCTTTACGTTTTTGGAGTCCCGGTAACTTGATTTAGCTTATTCTAGCAATAATTTAACCTAGGGTTCATATTTGGAAAACATACCCATAGGTGAAGTGTGTTTATTTTGATGTTTTATAGCAGAATATGAAGCTTAGAATTATGTTAAACAACTTTTACTAAGCGATTTTAAGTAAAAACGAGTAAAACGACATAATCGACAAAAATACCTAATGTTCATAAGTACATGTTAGAGTGAGAATTTGATGTTGCCATAGAAGGAAAAAATGTTCAGCATGTCATAAAACATAAGAAAAAGGAATAAATTTTAATTTACGAGCCTAGAGGTAAAAGTGTAATTTTTGAAAAGTTTAGGGGCAAAATTGTAATTTTTCCAAAGTTTGAGTTAGGGACTGTTTGAGTAATACTTAATTAAATAAGTGAAATTTGATGTTTTAGACCTCGAAAAACGAGATTTGGACCTAGAATGGGAGGAAAATCGAAAATCGGGAAAGTTGGTAAATTGTCGTTTCTGGATCCGAGATAAGTTCGTGTGTTAATAATAATGCAATAGCATGCTTGAATTGTAATTTTCTATTGATATGGCATAAATTGTATGATTTAATATGTTTAGGAGAAGTTGATGGATGGTATGTATGGTATGGAAAATGTGATTTTTGTTGTGCCATGTGAAATTGAATGGCAAATTAATGTTGCATGAATTGAATGTTAATTTAATATTACATGGGTTGTGTGAGTTGCTACACGATTATACCTGATGAGATTTCGATAAGTAAGTTGGTCTGATATTAATAATGCAATAATGTTATAATTCATATGTGTAAATTATGAATTGTGATTGATTATGGATGAATTGGTAAAGTGTTGAAAAGTGAAAATACATGTGATTGTGTAACGACTAAGTGTAATTGAATACGATCATGTTATGAATAAGTGCAAGTGTGAATGTGACCAATTAAGAAATGTGGCAAATGTACGTATGAACAATATGTTTGATATGTAATCGGAAATTGGAAAGATTGATATCGACAAGTGAGAAATTTCCCGGTTGAACCTTAGGAATAAAAATGGATACGAGTGACATGTTCACTAGAAACCTATGTGAAATCTACGTGAAATAAGTGATCCGGGTGCTGGTCCGTACGTTCTACCGGTGGCTGAGTTATCCTGCATGTGTTACGGATACTCGACAGCTTGTGTGAGCAGCACTGAGTAGTTACGTATTGATCGGCAGCTTGTGTGAGCAGACCCAAGATTGTGATTATGTGAAACGGGTGCTGGTCTTATAAGTTCTACCAGTGGCTGGGTAATCTTGCATGTGTTGCGGATACCTGACAGCTTGTGTGAGCAGCACTGAGTAGTTACATATGACCGATAGCTTGTGTGAGCAGACCCACGAATGTGAATAGCTCGAGAACGAGCCTATGTGTGATAAGTGATGTGAAGTAGCTATGGCTACAAGTGTGGCACTATGTGCAATATTCCGATGTATCCGTTAATAATCCGATGTGTTCAACGGGAAATGACTAAGTGTAAATGAATGTGATTATGTGATGAATAAGTGTAGATATATGTGCGTAAACTTATGAGCAATGTGCTCGATATGTGATCGAACTTTGGTAAGATTGATACGAAGTAGGTGTTACAATGAAAGTTACTATATAGAAAACATGAAAAAGTGAAATTTAGAAATAAAACTGTTTGGACAGCAGCAGTGACATGAGTTTGAAATATCACCAAAAATATTAGAAATTGAATTATAAGTTGTATGAGATATTTATTTAAAGCTTATTGAGTCTATTTTCATATAAAAGAAACATAGCAAACAAATTATTCGTATATTTTGAGATATTTGAATTTCTGTGAGACTAGTTCAGAATGATTATGTGATCCCATGTTCTGCATTGGAAAAATTATTAAAAATTATACAAAAATAATTATGAGATACAATTTATATACCTGAAATCCTGAATGAGTCTAGTTTCAGATTAACTAAACAAGGAGGCCATCTAAATTCTGTACAAGGATAAAGTTGATTCGTGGTGAAGAGAGGTCAGAATAGTTGAACAGTGAAACAGGGGAAACTTTAATGAATAAACTGTACTAATTGGCTAAGCTAAAAATTCTGAAAAGTTTATGTTAAGAAGATAAATGAGTCTAGTTTCAGAAAAAATTAACGGATCTTAATTTGGAGTTCCGTAGCTCCAGATATAAATAATTTAATGACTATGACTCAAGAAAACAGCTTAACTTGAATTTGAATAAATAGGAAGAATATGAAAATAGCATGTTATCGCATTACTTATTATTTTCATGCGAGCTTACCAAGCGTAAAGCTTACTCCCTTCTTTCCATTTCTTTTAGTTTTGTCAGGTCAGCTCAGGGTTGGAGATCGTCGGAGGCAGCATCACACTATCGGGTCATTATCCTTGGAATATTGGCATGTGTTTGAAAAGTTTTAATTTTGGGCGAAATTTGGTAACCCGGTTTTGAATGATTGTGAATGTCGAAGTACAGTAATGCCTCGAACCCTGTTCCGGAGTTGGACATGGGTGAGGGGTGTTACAGACAAGGATATTATCCCATTTGGTCCCCCATATCATTTACATGTCACAATTCAAGCCATATATTTTATTTTTACTCCAATTTAGTCTCTCTTTTTGTTATTACTGCTATTTCACTAATTAATTTTAATATTATTATTGTTATTTTATTACTACCATTATTATTATTATTATTATTATTATTATTATTATTATTATTATTATTAAATTGATATTTTTAGTATTGAATATTTGTCTTTGTTTAGTTTTTGTTATTTTTTATTTTTACTTATTTCCTTTTTTATTTTATTATTATCACTTTCATCATGATATTTTATTCAATATTTATATTTTTATATACGTTTTCAAATGCTAGATTACTTATTTCATTATTTTGTTATTACTATTAGCATATTATTATTATTATTATTTTCATCACTTTTACTTAAATTCTATATTAGTTTTACTAATTAATTAATTTATATTATTTTACTTATAAAATATTTAAATTTTAATATTATATATTTGTTTCAGTTACTCACTTATTTATCCATTTATTTATTTTTTATCTCATAAATTGTTTATTATTTTTTATTTTTCTTCTTGAATTTCTAAATAGGCTCGTATTTTCGGGTTTATTGTGTCTTCTACTATCATTATTATTTGTTTCATTGTTAATATTGTTATCATCATTAATATCATTTTTAGTAATGTTGCTATGGTATACATATTTTCTATTTTTTATTATCATGTTCCTTATGCTTTATTAGTTTATTAAATTTATGTCGCATAATCGTTCTTTAAATATGAGATTTTCACGTCTAGCCATACTCGAGTATGAAATTTTTATTTTGAAATAAGCAAATGCTCCGCATTTCAAGATTCGAAGGAAATCGTGCCCTAACTTACTAGGTTTCGATTTTTCCTTATCGAACCTAAAAACCCGATTATCTTTTTAAAAATCAAAGCGTGTAAGTTTAATAAAACTTATTCTCGGGAATTCAAAAAGGTTGTGCCCTAACTCACTGGACATGACATTTTGTTATCTCGGGGTAAGGATTTCTAAAAAACAAAGGCATTATTCCGTATTTGAGAATTTTAAGAAATAGTGCCCTAACTTACTGGGTTTCGATTTCTCATTTAACCCAAATAACCGAATATCCTTCTTAAATTTAAATATATGAGTCTTAAATGGTAAAAGACAAGCTTAGTTTTGAGGATTCGAAATGTCATATCCTAACTCACTGGGTATGATATTTTATTCTTTCGACATAAGCGGGTCTCGGCATCCAGTTTAATTTATACAAGTTTTCTTTAACAAAAAGGATCGTATTTTAAATTTTTTTAAAATTTTCGACATTAAGACATTAATCAGTCAAATTGGTACCAATTTTGGGCATTACGAGGGTGCTAATCCTTCCTCGTACGTAACCGACTCCCAAACCTGCTTTCTCGAATTTCATAGGCCAAAAGTATCGTTTTAATAAATCAAAATGTTTTAACGATCAATATCAAGGTGACCCGACCACACCTAAAAAAAGATTGGTGGCGACTCCATTTTCGTTTTAAAGTCGACCCCGTTTTTCAAACAAAAAAATAGTTTCGACAATAAGTTTTTTTTTCTCTGGTGTGATTATTTGACAGAGATGGGCATATTCGAAATTCGTTGAAAGTGATATAAAAAGGAAGCTTCATTTGGCAAAGCATGGCATGGTCCCAACACATAGCTTTCTCCATGAACTCAGTTCTTGCTTGACCTCAACAGTCCCAGAAAAATTCTATGACAAAGTTGAAGATGGAGAAATCAAATTGAAAAAGGCCCCAAGTTTTAGTTTCTGTGACAATGGCGTTATGGTGGAAGATGAGACAGCACCTATAGAGGCAGACGTGATTTTGGCCACAGGATTCAAGGGAGACAAAAAGCTCAAAGACATGTTCGTGTCCCAAACCTTTCAAAACTTCATAGCTGGATCCGCTGATGCTGCAACCCCACTCTACAGGTCAACTTGAAAACTAATGATGATGATGATGTTTTGTCGGTTCAAGATTTTCATAAAAGTATTGTCATGTTTTCGGAACAGGGAATGCATTCAGCCAAGGATACCTCAACTAGCTGTAATAGGATACTCTGAAAGTAATGCAAATTTGTATACCTCAGAGATAAGATGCCGATGGCTAGCTGAACTTCTTGACGGCACATTCAAGCTACCTAGCATTGAAGAGATGGAAAAGGATGTGAGAAAATGGGATGAATACCTGAAACAATATTCGGGTGGATACTATCGAAGAAAATGTATCGGTGCACTCCATGTCTGGTACAATAATCAACTGTGCAAAGATATGGGGTGGAACCCTAGGCGGAAAAAGGGACTGTTTGCTGAATTCTTTGAACCTTATGGTCCCTTGGATTATGTCCCTTCTTGAGCCTGCCTTCTTTTTATCCATTAGATGCTGACAATTGTTACTTTCTTTACTCTTGCATGTACCAGTTCATCCTTTGTTTGTTTATAATATATGGATGAATCCAAATAAAAACAGTAGCTTTCCAGCATATGGTTCATTACTTGATCAACTTTTCTGCAGTTAGCCATATCTCACAGCTACATGATATCTTCAACTGGAATACATAATTAAAAGTAATAGGCCATTTTTCTGTTTTCCAATTTACCCCATGTGGTTGGGGGGAATGGTTCAGTTCTGGATTTTATCATTTAATTTTGAGGAGGTTAATTAAAAACTTAAATTGTTTGATAAAAAGATTGATAATCGTATCAAACATGTTCTATGTTCTTCTTGCTATATATATGCTTTATTAATATTTTCGTATCAATATTTTTTAAAACAAATCGTGTCAATATATATTTGCTGGGTTCGAGTCACGCTAGTCGCTTTAGTTGTTCGAGCTTTATCTTGTTATTGTAATTCACAAAAAAAAGTCACATAATTTAATTTATTTTTTAAATATTGTTCTTTTAATCACAGTAATTAACATAAAATAATATTTCTTATTTAAATTATTGATTATAATTAACATATATTAACTTAACAATTCAAATATTATAATAGAAAATTTTCAAATAATAATCATTAAAACATTTTTAACCTATTCAATGTACAATACAATTTTATTTTATGCAAGTAATGGAAAGTAAGATTACTCGAAATAATAACTAATTAATATAATTAACTCTAATATAATTATTCTTAGAATTCTATTTAATAACTCTACTTTACATCAATTAAATTAGCAAAACTTTTGTTTTAATCAAAACTTTTTTAACTAATAATGATTAATTATAATTGTAATTATCACAATTTTTTTCTTATATTCAATTAAAAACTCTATTTAAAAGTAGTACAATTTTTTATTTAATAATTGTAATTTAAATTCTAATTGTTTTAAATGGGTAATAAGTTCTATTAAATTATAATTATTTTTAAATGTATAATTATCATAATTTTTATTTTATTTTAAAATTTTAATTAATAATTCTAAATTAAATATTATAATTATTTTTAAATGTGAATTTAGTAATATGATGAAAAATAAAAGGTATTATTGTCAATTTAAAAGGTTTTCCAAACTCTTTTTTTTTTTAGATATATATTATAGATATATATTATTTATGGTTTTTAATACACTTCCTAACTTCAATAGTTCCTTTTGAATTTCCTATCTTGTCTGATTTAAATTTGGATGAGTATTTGGTACACTAGTAGTGTACTTTTTTAATTCTACAAGCAAACTTAAAAAATTGACATGTGTCTCTTTTTTTAAAATATATATATTTAGTAATTTACTATATGCCCATATAATAATACTTGTCAACCCCAACCCTGCTTGTGGAGTTTAAAAACTTTAGTGATAGTGTACCAAATATCTTCCCTTTAAATTTTATATGAGCTAGTATATATGAGTATGTCAAAGGAATATACTTATTTAGATACAAAACAAAACAAAAACAAGAGATTGCCATATTAAAGATAAGTAAAAAGTTGAGGGAGTGATTATTTGAGGAGAAATCTTTGAAATGTCATTCGTCGAGTAATCGATTAGACTTCAACAATGTCAAGTTATTGTCCTTTGATGGGCGTTTTGTCTCTTGTACTTCGCCAAGAACCAGCATGGCATGAGAACATGCCCGATAGGCCTGGTTCACAGAGTCGAGAGCACTTTGGTTTGTGGATCTATAAAGCTCAAAGGAGAGGTGTCAGTATTATTAGAAATTAACAAGACTTCATGTCAAGAAATCAATCATCATTTCATACTTAACTCAAGCCATCAGTAGCTTTATATACAACAAAGAGTATCTTAGTAACTAATTTAACAGAATAACAGAAACTACTAATTATATTGAACTAACTAACTAACAGTTGTTAGCCGATAAGTATAAGGAGTGTAACATCCTGAATTTTTGGGCCTATGCGTTTAATAGGTAGGATATGTTTAATGTGTTAATTTAAGTGTTAGGGGTCCAAATTGGGCTCAGGCTTGGTAGAGGCCTTGATTAAAATTTTCTGTTTGGGCATTATAGTGGTTTAAAAGGTAGTATCTACGTTTAAAATACCAAAGTGGGCTTGTGGCCCAATCTTAGGAGGTGACGCCACACAAGGGAGTAAGGGGCCCAAATTTAAGTTTCATGGAGCCCAATTCTTTTAATTTAAGTTAGCTAAATTTTGGGCATTAGGATTAGGTGGAGTGGATGGCAACAAGGCTAAAATTTAGGGGTTTTAATGTTTAAAATATGTGGATAATAAGCAGATAAAGGTTATTATTTAGGAATTTATTTTATGAGGATAATAAGCAGATAAAGGCTAAAATTTAGGGATTTGAATGATTAAAATATGTGGATAATATGCTGATAAATGAGGGAGGAGTTAGAGATAATTAAGTCTCTTTTAGATGAGCTAGTAGATTAAGATAAAGGAGAAAAGATAGGATTTATCTGCAAGGTTAGGTAAGTGCTGAAATTTCTATAAATAGGGGAAATATCTCTTCAATTTCGGCATTTGGGGTTTTTCTCTCATTCTTTTCTCTTCTTCTCTGAGTAAAAGCCGAAAACTCCTAAAGTTCCATCTTCTTCTTCATTCTCTGCAAAAGCCGAAATCTCTAAGCCTATTCCCTCATCTTCACTTTGATTCAAAAGCCGAAACTACACCTATTCTTCTCCTTAATATTCATTGGCTGAATCTCCCTTAGCCATCTTTTCAATTTTTAGTTCTTTCAAAAGCCGAAAGCGCGATAAATCATCTTTTCGGGATTTTTCCTAGAAGCCGAAACTCATAGATCTCTAAGTTATAGAATCGTGTTACATTCGGGATTTCAAGGTAAGAGGATTTGATTAGTCATATATATAAAATCGGGTAGAATACTAACTATGGCCGAATATAGGAGAGGCCTATTTTTCACATCTTTTCCGGCTTTTCGAAGCAAAGTGTAGATTGATTTAGCAAGGGGTATCTGCATTAATCAGGTGTGTAATATTTCCCCACCATCTAGAACTGATTATTAATATATGTTCATAAGTTTATATGTTATGATAAATGCCGAAATCTCGACTTAATGTGGGAAGCCCAAAAAGGGTAACGCAAATCGCCAGGTCAATGAATAATCTGATTAAATGTTATAAGTAATTTGCTTGTATATGATTGCATGGGTTGGGTTGATGAAAGGAGGAAGTTATACGTTATATGTGTAGCGGTTTATACCGTGATCTGTTATATGTTGTAGCGGCTAATGCCGTGATCCGTTATAAGGGCTTCGGCCATAATATGTTGATGAGCAGCATGACTGCCATCTTGGCGTGTAGCGGTGTGGGTTGATTGTAGAAACCCCCAATGGTGTGAACGGTTGGTACGGGGGCGTGTAGCGGATGGAAACCTAGGCAAACGGGTTGGGCCTTGCATATTATTTGTTATTTATATAAATGAAATTATTAATCTGTTTTATGGGCCTAAGGCCCAAAATCTAATGGTGCATGAGGGTTGCACACTGAGTCTCGCGACTCAACCAATTAATTAATATTTCAGGTAGCACTTAGTGCATTGGACCGGGCTGGAGAGGAGCGCAAGGTGGCCATGCAAAAGAACTTCTGGATCCAGCAAAAAGACTCAAGTTATTATTTTATATTTTTAATTAATGGATTTTAAATCTCGTTGTAATAAGGCCATGGGCCACTAGTTTATATTTTGTTTTATTTTGGGCTTTAATTACTTTTAGTTATTTAAATTCTTATTGAACTAATGCATGTATTTAAATTTGGGTTTTTAATTCATAAAGGCATATTTTATTTAAACTATCAACTATTTATTTTTTCGAATAAAAGGATAAACTTTAGAAAAATATTTTCTGAAAATACGACATGTTTTCCAAAATTTTCTTAGTGACATACCAGATCCGGTCGTGGTGTTTCGGCCGGGTTTGGGGTGTTACAAGGAGTGACAATAGTTATGAAGTTACTTGAGCGAGGGGAACTTGAACCTTCAACTTGATGCAAGTGAGGTTATATTTGCATAATTATACCACACCTTATATAAATACCTATTTTGTGGGTCTTATATGTGCACCAACTAAGGCGCTCTCGACTTTGTGAGCCAAATCCCCTAGGTAGCCACTCATGACACATTAGCTCTAGGCAAAGCACGAGAGACAAAACCCCCGTTAGGGGACAATAACTTGAAATTGTTGGGAGTTTGGTCGACTATCTGGAAACACGAAAATATACACACTTTTTAATGTTGTTCTTAACTCAAATTCATGCAGTTTCGGTAAAATTATTGTCGAAAAATATATAAATACTATAAAATAATTATTTTGTACTTAAATTATTAACATAATGAATTTTAATTAATTTTATTATAAATTTTGATTAATTTTGATCATTTTTAACAGATTCGCACAAAGGGAGAAAATTGGCTCGGTAGACACTATTAGAAGCGCAAAATCGAGAAACGATTTTTGAAGCATCGAGACGAATAAATTTTCAGCTAAAGACAGTCCAAATTATGTGTATTAATTCATAATATAATTAATTTTAATTTTAATCCAATTTAATTTGGGTAAAATAAATTATTATTAATTAATTATGAAAAGTGGCCCAGTTCAGCTGAACCGAGAGAACCGAACCAACCAAGCTATGGCCAGTCCAAAACCGTCCAGCATGCTGACCCAGTCAGCTTGCTTGGCTGATTAATTGGCTTACAAAAATGCCCTTGAAGACTTCGTCAAACTGCAAACAAACCCATCCCCTTTTTGTGCATTTCTAGATTTGCCCCAGCCTTAATATAGCAAGTTTGAAAACTTCAAACTTGCCACATGTGTGGCCGGCCATGGGAGGACTCTTTGGCTGCTGATTTTGGCTATTTTTAGCAGCCCTCTCACCCTATAAAAACCCCCTTTGGCTGCTCTTTTCAACACACCACAACATTCTCATCTCTTCTCTTCTCTCTCAACTTTCTCTCTTTATTTCCCATCCATTTTCCTTTGTCCTCTTGCCGATTTCACCTCTTGAAAAATAGTCATTCATCCATCATTTGGAGCAGCATTCAAGTGTTCATATAAGCCTCGGTTCAACAAGAGCAAGTGAAGAAGGAAGAGTGGAGCAAACAAGTCAAGCCACGGAGAAACACCTAATTTGCTTCTTGTTCCCTATCCTTTTTAATTCTGTTGTTGTTATGATGAACATGTCTATGAATACTTGTGATGTTGATATGTTTAATTTAATTAATATGGCTTAAATTTAATTCGTGTTAGGTTGATTGCATTTCATCTTCTTAATTTATTAAAATTGTGTTTGTGTTGTTATAGGCCTCGGTAAAATGTTTTATTAAGTAAAACCATGACTAAGTTATTCTTACATTACAATTGTAAGGTAACTAATGAATTAATTATTTAAACGGATTGAAATTATAATTAATTGACACGATACTTAATCAGTGCATGTTTAATCATCTAAAGTAGCTGGGGGTTAAATTAGCAACGGTATCGAGCGATACATTTGCCTTGCATAACTTGCAAGATTATTGTGATTAAATTGTTTCAAGGTAGAAATACACTGTTAGCCCACGTAATCTTTTATGTGCTTATGAAATTGAATTAGTTGTTTGAATTGGCATAGAGATATGTACAAGAGATTATTTTAATTTCATAAGTATGTATGTGCATTAACACATTTGCTTATTAAAGTTTATTTAATCGGTTGAATTGACATAGAGATATAGTCAAGAGATGAACGGATTTTGGTAGGTAAGTATGTTCATAAGTTAGCAAATCACCGAGTTGCCGTGAAATTATTCGTAACAATATAAACATGAGTTTAATAAATCTAAGTTAAGAAATGTAATTAATCTAACACAATTTTGTCATCTTGATTAAAATCATCTTTTGAAATCGTGCATTGGAATTTTTTATTTTATTTTATTTACTTTGTTAAAATCCAGTTTTTAATCACCCTCTCAAATCAAAATATTTTTCTTCACCAAATTGTTTTCAAATTGTATTCATAAATAATTCTTTTCACAGTCCCTGTGGGTACGATAACTCGACATTTACTTCTCACTTTATTACTTGTTGCGATTGTGTACACTTGCACATTTTCGTTGTTCTAAGTTTTTGACGCCATTGCCGGGGATTGTTTTAAAAAGTCATTATTTGTGAATTTGTTAGTTTTGCATTTTGGTTTATTTTTCTGTTCAGTTTTAACTTAATTAATTTTTCTGTAATTATTTCAGGTGTTTATGAGTATTGACCAAATTATCGATTTACTCCCTGTAGACCCTAAGATTGAACGAACTTTTCGACAATGAAGAAGACACGCAAGTCAGAAAAGGACTGAAAAGATGAACTTCAAAAACCCGAATCAAGGAAACGGAGTAGACCCTGCTCAAAATCCTATACTTATTGTTGGTGATAGGGATAGAGCTTTAAGACAGTATGTCGTGCCAGTATTTCATGATCTTAATCCGGGTATTAGGAGACCCGAAATCGAGGCACAACAGTTTGAGCTGAAGCTAGTCATGTTCTAGATGCTTCAGACAGTGGGCCAATTCAGTGGAATGCCTACCGAAGATCCTCACCGGCACTTAAGATTGTTTATGGAGGTGAGCGATTCTTTCAAGTTAGCCGGAGTACCCAAAGATGCATTACGATTGAAGTTGTTCCCATATTCGCTAAGGGACAGAGCTCGAGCCTGGTTGAACTCATTACCTCTAAATTCAATTACCACATGGCAAGAGTTGGCAGAAAGATTCCTCATGAAGTATTTCCCACCCAGCAAGAATGCTAAGTAAAGGAACGAGATCACTGCTTTCCAACAAATGGATGATGAGTCCTTGTATGATGCATGGGAAAGGTACAAAGAGTTATTATGAAAGTGCTCTCATCACAGAATCCCACATTGCATCCAACTTGAGACATTTTATAATGGTCTCAATGCCCACACGAGGATGGTAGTGGACGCTTCTGCTAATGGTGCTCTCCTTTCTAAGTCTTATAATGAGGCTTATGAAATCATTGAGAGGATTGCCAGCAACAATTATCAATAGTCAACCAATCGAGCAACGTCAGGAAGATGAGTCGCAGGAATACATGAAGTAGACACTCTCACTTCACACGCATCTCAGGTATCCTAAATATTCTCAATGCTTAAAAATTTTACCACTAATGGGTTTAATAGTTTTGCAGCACAGCCACCGAATCAATATGAAAATGTAGCCTGTGTCTATTATGGAGAAGGACACATCTTCGAAGAATGTCCATCGAACCTAGAATTCGTGTATTACATGGGTAACCAGAACCAAAATAGAGAAAGGCAAGGACTGCAATCCAATTTCTAGAACCCATCATGGCGAAACCACTCGAATTTTTCCTGGAGTAACCAAGGGGAGAGAACGAGTAACACTTATGCCCAACCTAGACCGACCCAACCACCTGATTTTTCCCAACAAGCTCAGAAACCAACCCAAGCTGAATCGTCCAATAGCTTAAAGAATCTATTGAAGGCATACATGGCAAAAACTAATTCCACTCTAAGGAATTTGGAGAATCAAGAGGGCCAGCTTGCAACTGAACTTAGAAACTGACCACAATGTGCTTTACCTAGTGATATGGAGAATCTGAGGAATCCAAGGAAGGAGCATTGTAAAGCATTGACACTGAGGAGCGGAAAGACATTAGACCCCAACACTGTTGAAGTTGAAAAGGAGCCAGCCGATGTTCAAGACTCAGAGAAAGTTCAACCAAGTGTTGAAATTCTAGTTTCACCGGAACCAGAATCTGCAAAATCAGACAAGGTAACTTCAGAACCAGCTAATTCTGACCAACTAACAACTTCATTAGATGCAGAATTGCCATAGAAGACAAATCAACCAGTTCCAGTAAAGAAGCCTCCACCACCCTACCTTCAAAGACTTTAGAAGCAAAAGCAAGAAATTCAATTCAAGAAGTTCCTAAACGTACTCAAGTAACTTCATATCAACATCTCGTTGGTAAAGCACTTGAACAAATACCGAACTAAGTCAAATTCATGAAGGATATCCTATCAAAAAAATGAAGGCTTGGAGAATTTGAGACGGTAGCCCTGACAAAGGAATGCACTGCATATCTTCAAGACAAATTACCCCCAAAATTGAAGGATCCTAGATTTTTTACCATACATTGCAATATTGGAGCAACATATTGTGGTAAAGCACTATGTGATTTGGGTGCGAGTATCAACTTGATGCCCATGTCAATATTTAGGAAGTTGGGGATAGGTGAAGTTAGACCTACTACGATTACACTTCAACTAGCAGAGCGATCCTTAGCACACCCAGAAGGAAAAATCGAGGACGTATTGGTACGTGTAGACAAATTTATTTTTCCTACTGAATTTGTGGTTCTAGACTTTGAATCAGATAAAGAAGTGCCAATCATCTTAGGAAGGCCTTTCTTAATAACCGGAAGGACCCTCATTGATGTGCAAAAGGGGGAGCTTACAATGCGTGTTCAGGATGATCAGGTAACATTTAATGTTTTTAAGTCTATGCAATTTCCTGACACAACTGATGATTGTTCTGTAGTTTTCGATTTAGAGGAATTAATCATGGAAAAGGAACTCAACTACGTTGAGGACCCATTGTAACAAATTTTGACGTCGGACCCTCCAAATGATGAAGAGTAGGATGAATACTTAGCTTTGCTAGAAGCTAATCAAAGGGGATTTAATCTGCAATCCCTCTTTGAATCTTTGGAGTTAGAGAATAGGGATTATGCCCAACCAAAAGCGTCTGTAACAGCCCGGTTTTAGCTAAATCAGAACAGTCGTTTCAGAACCACAAATATAATGTTGGAAAATTTTTTTAATATTATTTTATGTGTTTATAGCATGATAGCATGTATGTGTGAAAATTTCGTAAGCTAATTTTATTGTTTGAATAGTCAATTTGAGAAAAAAGGACTAAATTGAGTAAAATGCAAAAGTGTTGTTCTATTAGCTAAAGGTGTCTAATAGCTATAGAACTTTAAAGTTAAGGTCCTTACGTGATAATTAGACCATTATTATGATAGTGGATGATAATGGTATGACATTTGGTGTAATTAATAAATGTCATTAAGGTTAATTTTGTAAATTGTTAATAAAGGTTAATTAAAACATAACAAAATGAGTTTTTGTCCATCTTTTCTCCCTTTGGTTGAATATTGAAGAAGTAAAGAAGCCATTGATGAACATTTAGGGTTTGGCACACACATAGCTTGATTAAGGTACGGTTTGAGCTCAATTTTTGATAATTTTTACGTTTTTGAGATCGTTGCTTTGTATTCTAACTAGCCCGTACCTTAATTTTCGAAACTGTTAAAGAATTGTCATGTTTCCATTTTTAAATGCTTGAGTATCTTGAGGTTTTATGATAGATTATGAAAGTTTGATGATAGCTTTTCATGTTTTGTAAAGTGATTTTTGACAAAAATGTCAAATAGGGATTAAATTGTAAAATATGCAAATTGAGGGGTTAGAATGTGAAATAAATGAAAGTGTTGGGCTGCTAGGGACCTATATGAAATTCAGCTAGGCTTAGGTTTAATGAAATCTCATGAATTTTGTGTATTTGTAAAATAGGGACTAAATTGTAAAAATGTGGAACTTTATGGGCTAATATGTAAAAATTCCCAAATATGTGTTTGTGGACTGAATTGAATGATTTTATGAATAAATGAGTTAATTCTAAATGTATATAGATCAAGAACGAAAGAAATCGGACTTAGATCATGAAAAATCAAAGGTTATCTTTTTTTTTTAGCAAAAAAAAATCAAAGGTTATTGAATAGTCGATCCAGTTCGTTTATCCCGAAGACAAGGTAAGTTCATATGCAAATAAATGTATTTAAATTGAATTATATGTGTTTATTTATCCTTGAACTACTATGAATGTTGAATGATCAAATACGAGCAAGAATCGACAAGGTTACAATATCCGAAAGTCCCGTACAAACCCTAGGAATATATAGGATACGAATGTCATGATATTAGGATTATCGAGATGTGATTATGTGTAAGACCATGTCTGGGACATTGGCATCATTATGCGATTACGTGTAAGACCATGTTTGGGACATTGGCATCGTTATTTGATTTCGTGTAATACCATAGCTGGGCTATCGGCATCGATATGTGATAACATGTAAGACCATATCTGGGATATGGCATTGTACGAGCTATATGTGATTTTTGAGTATCCTTAACAATTCCAAAAGGTTCAACGGGCGAAGTCAAGTCGAGAAAGAATGTGTGAATGAGTTAAGTGACTCAGGTACGTATGAGATTCATACAAGTATTGAAAAGGGAAGTATTTGATAAATTCACTTATGATATTGAATATCTATACATTGGGAAAGGTTTGTGAGCTTATATGTGTTTACTCATAGTTTGACTATTGATGGAAATGATGTTGATTCATGTGATAATTTTATTTGTATATGGCTTACTAAGCTTTTAAAGCTTACTTTGTGCATTCTTTCCCTATTTTATAGATAATTGAAGCTAACTCGGACTCGGGGATCATCAGGAACATCATCACACTATCGATCAACTTGTTGGTACTTTTGGTGCTTTGTAAATATGGTATATGACATGTATAGGCTAGTGATATAATAATATGTTTGGTTGTGATAATGGCCATGAGATTTGGCTTGTAAATGGTATATATTTTAGTATGTATTTATGGTCATGAGTAATGGCTCTTTTGGTTATGTTTGGCAAGAATGTGGCTATGGTTATATTTGAATTTGGAAGTTGATCTATAAGGTGTGATTAAAGTTGTTAGTTTGATTAGTTAAGTGCTTGTGAATTGATCTTTAATTATATAAGTATTTGAATAGGTAAATGATATGGAATTGAGTATTGAAATAGTTGAAATGAATATGGTATGATTTGTGTACTTGGTTGATGGTTTTGGGATGCCTATTGTATGATGAAATGGTACCATTTTGGTTATTTAGGTGAGCATGAGAAAAAGTGGCAAATTGGCCTTGCAAATGGCCTATTTTTGTCCACATGGGCAGAGACACGGGCGTGTATCTCAGCCGTGTGCGACATACGGTCATGCTATACGGCCGTGTGTCCCCTGGTGTTGAAATTGAATTAAAGTCAGCATGCTCCACACGACCTCACACACGGGCTTGTGACCGGCCGTGTGGCACAAGTCAGTATACCCCCTAAATGGCACACGGCCTAGCACACGGGCGTGTGACTTGGCTGTGTTGCATAAGTCAGTATACCCTACAGGATTGACACAACCTAGCACACGGCTGGCACACGGGCATGTGTGGCCACTTCGAAGGGCACACGGGCTAGACACATGGGCGTGTGGTCGGCCGTGTGACCCAAGTCAGTATGTATGCCCTATTTTCACACGACCTGAGACACTGGCGTGTCTGGAGCCGTGTGAGGCACACAACCTATTCACACGGGTGTGTGACCCTTATATGTTTGAAATTTTTCTAAGTTTCCAATTTTTTTATAAGTTACCGGTTTACTCCAGAACCAGTTCTAAAGCATGTTTAAGGCCTCGTAGGCCTGTATAAGGGACATAGTGAATATGATTGAATGGTGTTTGAGAATGAATGCTTAAATGTATAAGTTATGTTTGATAAATAATGTGTATGGATCGGTAATACCTCGTAACCCTATTCTGATAGTGAATACGGGTGAGGGGTGTTACAGCATCAATCGAGTAGCCACCTAAATTAGAACTGAAGGTACTTCCCTCACATTTAAAATATGTTTATTTAGGTAACGCTTCTACTCTTCCTGTGATTGTTTCAGCAGAAATAACTATTGAGCAAGAAGAGAAACTCATCCTAGTATTGAAACAATTTAAGAAGGCTATTGGATGGACCATAGCCGATATTCGCGGTATCAGTCCGTCTGTATGCATGCACAAGATTATCCTGGAAGATGGTGAAAAGGGGACGATTAATGGACAACAAAGACAGAACCCCATTATGAAGGACTTGGTGAAAAAAGAAATCATCAAGTAGTTAGATGCGGGTATAATTTACCCCATCTCAGATAGTTCATGCGTAAGTCCAGTCCAGTGCGTGCCAAGGAAAGGAGGTATTACAATCATTGAAAATGAGAATAACGAGTTGATATCGACTAGAACGGTTACGAGATAGAGAATTTGTATCGATTACCGGAAGCTGAACAAGGCAACTAGGAAAATCACTTTCCTTTGCTATTTTTGGACCAAATGCTGGATAGACTCGCGGGGTGAGAGTATTATTGTTTCCTTGATGGACACTCGGGGTATAATCAGATTACAGTAGCACTGGAAGAACAACACAAGACAACATTCACCTGCCCGTATGGTACATTTACATTTAGACGCATACCATTTGGTTTATGTAATGCAGTTGCTATATTTCAAAGATGTATGATGTCTATTTTTACTGACATGGTTGAAAAATAATTGGAAGTCTTTATGGATGACTTTTCAGTATTTGGAGATATATATGATGATTGCCTAGCCAATCTAGCTAAGGTACTAAGGCGATGTGAAGAAACAAACCTTGTACTCAACTGGGAAAAGTGTCATTTCATAGGACGAGAAGGTATTGTTCTAGGGCATCAGATAATGAGACATGGAATCGAGGTAGATAAAGCAAAGGTAGATGTTATTGAGAAACTCCCACCTCCAACATCTGTAAAAGGTGTTAGGAGCTTTTGGGCCACGCCGGTTTCTATCGAATATTTATCAAGGACTTCTCCAAAATTGCTAAACCCTTATACAAATTATTGGATAAGGACATGACATTCAAATTTGATGAAGAGTGCTTAAGAGCTTTTAAAGATTTGAAGAGTCGACTAGTTTCGGCACCCATAATCGTCACACCAGACTGGGATTTGCCATTTGAATTGATGTGTGACGCAAGTGACTTTGCGATAGGAGCTGTCATGGGACAGCGAAGGAACAAATTTTTTCATCCCATCTACTACACAAGTCAGACTCTAACAGGAGCTTAACTAAATTATATGGTAACAAATAAAGAGTTACTTGTTATTGTGTTTGCTTTTGACAAGTTTCGATCTTATCTTGTAGGTACCAAGGTGATTGTCTATACGGACCATTCGACAATTAAATATTTACTTGCCAAGAAAGATGCTAAGTCGAGATTGATCCGATGGGTACTTCTACTTCAAGAGTTTGATCTAGAAATTTAAGACCGAAAGGGAGTAGAAAATCAAGTACTAGACCACTTATCCAGATTGGAGCCGCAAGAAAGGAATTCTCCACTTATACCAATTCAGGAAACATTTCCAGATGAACACTTACTGAAGGTAAATCATGTCCATAATACCCATTGGTTTGCTGATATTGCTAACTATTTAGCTTGTGATTTGATGCCGATTGATAAGACGTATCATCAAAGGAAAAAGTTTTTTTACGATGTGAAATACTATTTCTGGGAAGAACCATACTTATTTAAAAAGTGTACAGATCAAACGATCAAGAAGTGCGTGGCAAAAGATGAAGTACATAAGATTCTATATAATTGTCACTCAGCTCCGAGTGGGTGACACTTCGGAGGTACACGTACTGAGGCCAAAGTATTACAAGTCGGATTCTTTTGGCCAACACTATTTAAAGATGCATATGCTTACGTAAAGAGCTGTGATCGATGTCAAAGGGTTGAAAATGTCACTAACATAAATGAGATGCCTCGAACAAACATTATTGAGGTGGAATTATTTGATGTTTGGGGTATTGACTTTCTCGGTCCTTTTCCTCCGTCTTTTGGTCACAAGTACATATTGGTAGCAGTAAACTACGTGTCTAAATGGGTTGAGGCCGAGGCATATCCGACGAACGACGCTAAGGTTGTGATGAAGTTTTTGCAGAAGCTTGTGTTCACAAGGTTTGGAACCCCAAGAGCCATCATCAATGATGAAAGGTCCCATTTTGTGAACAAGTGGTTGAAATGGTTACTTGACAAATATGGAGTGAAGCACAAGGTTGCCATAGCTTATCATTCGCAGACGAATGGGCAAGCTGATTTGGCAAACAAAGAGATCAAAGGCATACTTGAGAAGGTAGTTTGCCTGAACCGACGAGATTGGTCCAAAAGATTGGATGATGCTTTATGGGCTTACAGGACAGCATACAAGACACCTTTAGGGATGTCACTCTATAGGTTGTTCTTTGGGAAAGCCTGTCATCTACTCTTGGAGTTAGAGCACAAAGCTTACTGGGCTCTACAATAACTCAGCTTGGATCTTAAGCTTGCTAAAGAGAAACGGATGCTCCAACTCAATGAGTTAGAAGAATTTCGAATGTCCTCATACAAGAATGCCAAATTACTCGAGGAGAGACTTAAGTAATGGCATGACAAGCATATTCGAGTTTGAGAATTTGAAGCAGGTCAGCAAGTCTTGTTATTTAATTCCAGATTAAGGTTCTTTCCAGGTAAGTTAAAATCACGTTGGTCCGGTCCATTTATGATTCACCGAGTTTATCCATACGGAGTTGTTGAACTTCAAAGTAAGGGAGGTAATTTTCGAGTCAATGCTCAGCGCTTGAAACATTACTGGGGAGATAAAATTGAACGGGATCAAACCTCGTTCATTTTATCAGATATTTAAATTTTCCTATTTTTTCTTTTTAAAATAAATGATTTAAGGTATATTTCCGGGATTAGTATGTTAAAATAAATTATGTCTAGGAGATTGGAATTTAAGCGGGACCGTTTGTGACCCCTCCAATCTTTCCTAGGAATTGATTTTAACATAATCTTTCGAGAAAGTATCCCCTAAATGGAAAAATAAAGTTTTAAGTTTTTAAATAATGGTCAATTCTGATCCAAGTTTTAAATTGCAACTCAATTTCAATTTTTTTTAAGTCTAGGTACTTAATTGAATTATTTCCAAAATTTGGTTGCTCTTTTTTGTAAATATTAAAAAATTTAGATGCCTTTTTTTGTAAATATTTTCAAAAGGCATCTAGAATAAATGTTTTTAATTTTTTTTAAAAAAAATATGATAATCATTAATATATAATTATATCCATTATAATATATATTAATTATTATCAACTTTACATAGAGTTAGTCCTTAATTTAAATTTAATCATGTTTTATTTAATAAGTTTTTATCTTAATAAATTAATAGCAAATAATAATTTAATATGTATTATATAAATTATTAATTGTTGTTAACTTTGAGTAGAATTAGGACTTAGAACTTTTAATTATTAATTTTTTCTAGGAATTCTACTTTAACTCCTATTCCCCTCATTATAAATACCACCAACCTTCTCCATCATTCATCACTCAAAACTCCATTCCCACCAAATACCGAAACACACAGTCCCGCAAACCTCCAATTCCTTAGCCACAACACCACCTGACAGCCATTCGGCCAGCAGCTCACCCTGCGCACACCTGCTGCCCCCGTGCGCACCTAGCAGCTGCTCCTGGGCGCCACACCAGCCCCAGCTCCAGCGCTCGACAGGCCTGCTCGCAAGGATCCGCACACCTCGCGCTGTTTCCAGCCCCAGCTCACGCGTTCCCAAGCTACTGCCCACTCATTGTTACTGCCTGCAGCCCACATAGCTGCCCACGCTTCACGCCCATCTGCACAGCACACATCCAACTCCCCATCCTTAGTCAATAACCTTCCAACCTACCCTAAATCGACCTATTTTGATTTATAATTATTTTTTTAGAAGTTCTTAATTTTTATAAAAAGGGTGGAAAGACAATTTTTTCTCCTAAATTTTTAATTATTTAATTTTTCAATTTATTGAATTATTAATAGTTTATACTAATTAATTTTTTTAGAAAATAATTATTTTCCATCTTATGTTCAGGTTAATCATGCCTCGCAAGAGAATTCATGCCTCTGTCCAAATTGACGAATCACAAAACAATTTCCACTATGAAGAAGCCAAAGTGAGATATGAAAGTATTTTTAAGAACCAGCAGATGCATCTAGAGAAAGGCTTCACATTGAAAGAAAACAATTATATTGATTTCATGGCGCGCATTCGTCAAGTTGCTGAAACTCTCAATTGGGAGTTGTTTTGTGAGAAAAGACCTAGTGTGGATGAGGAATTACTTTGTGAATTTTATACGAATTTAACCTCAAGTGAGTTGACGGAAGTATCTGTTCGCGGAATCAAGGTACCAATAACCTCAAATGCTATTAATGAATCTTTGAAATACTTGATTTTTAAAACGATGAATATTCTTCCGTGATGAGCAATATTGAGCCTGATAATTTGCAAGAAATTCTTAAGGATCTTACAGTTCCAGATTCCAAGTGGATTGTGTCAAAACAAGGAATTCACACTTGTCGAAAAGAATATTTGACACCACTAGCGAAGGTATGGTTCTATTTCATTCGATTCAGCTTTATGCCTAGTTCACATGGAACTATGATTTCATTAGAGCGAATGGTCTTATTATACTCGATTTTAACTGGAAAGACCATTGATGTGGGTAAAATCATCTCGAGAGAGATGCGGAATTGTGCCACTAGCCGTGCTGGCCTAGCTTACTTCCCTTTTACGATAATAATTTTGTGCTTAAAAGCTAAAATTCTTGCAAATGTAAAGAAGACAAGTTATAGCCAGGGCACAATCACATATTGGAACCTCTACCGAATAGTTGGAGACTCTGTTCTACAGCAACAAGTTGAAGAAAGTGAGGATCCCGAAGAAGAAGAAGATCCCACGGAGATCGAACCAATGTAATCAGCTGAAATCCCTAATAAAGCAGAACCAATGGAACCAGAAGCCGAACCTGATGTTGCAACCTCAGTGTTCAGAACTCAATCACCTCGCCCAGATCTTCGAGATGAGCTGTCAAAGTTAATGGACATAATGCGACATATGCAGTGGCAACAACAAGCTTACTTGAGATATTCAAAAATAAGGGATGACTCAATGAGAAGCGCTTTTACAAAAATATGCAATGACCCGTTTATTTTTGTGCTTGAGTTTCCAGATTTCATATTTGAACCATGGAGTCCACTATTGTAACAACCCTTACCCGTATTCTATACCGAAATAAGGTTACGGAGCATTACCAGACTTACAACACTTTTAAACATACATTTCATATACAATTTATAAATTCAAATACAACCAATTCATAAACAATCATAGTGTCCCTTAAACGAGCCTATGAGGCCTTAAACATGCATTGAGAGTGGTTCGGGACTAAACTGGATACTCGAGAAATTTTTCAACACTTAGTAAAATATTTCTCAAAACAGGGGACACACGCTCGTGTGACCAGGCCGTGTGTCTCACATGGCCATCAGACATGCCCGTGTGAACATTCGAAATGGGAGCACATTACCGCGTCCCATTCCGTGTCCTACCCCATGTAACTCTCTGACTTAGGTCACACGGCCAACACACACGCTCGTGTGCCCTAAAAATGACCATACACGCCCGTGGGCCAGGCCGTGTGCTAGGCCGTGCCAAACCTATAGGGTATACTGACTTATGCCACACGGTCAAGTCACACGCCCGTGTGTGAGGCCGTGTGGAGCATACTGAATTAATTTAAATAACATGACCGTGTGTCACACATAGCTGAGACACACGCCCGTGTCTCTACTCGTGTGGACAAAAATAGTCTATTTACCAAGCCATTTTGCCACCCCATTTGATACACACCTTCACCTACACATATGGCACAAAAACAAAGCATAATAGGCAACCAAAAACTACCAAATCAAACATAATTCCTACCATTTCATTTAAGCATTTCTTAGCCTAAACCTCAATCACAAAAATCATCAATTCATCAACCATTTTCAAGTAAGATGAAACACATTACCAAATGGAATTAGCACATCTAAAAACATTTACCAAACATACATCATTTTGTTCCAATTCTCAAGCATGATACCAATTCCAGAAACCTCATAATATAAGCCATAAGCACACTTATATATACATAACCAAACTAGCCAAATTAAGCCAAGTCTCATGACTATATAAATATATACAAACCGAAACATAACCGTTCACAAGCCATTTCAAATGGCTACACTCACTACCAAAACATAACCAACACGACCATAATCCTATACATGCCATATGACCAAACCATAAGCTCAAAAGTACCAAAGTGATGGTTGGATAGTGTGACGTAATCTCCGACTATCCCCCAATCCGAGCTAGCTTTGAAATCACTGTAAGACATGGAAAATAAAGAAAGTAAACCTTATAGCTTAGTATGCTCGTATGATATAAACTTAACTAATCACAAATACACTTGTACAACCGCAAACCTGGCCTAAACGTTATAGCCGCATCTGACAATGTCACACGATAGTGTTTTTGAAACCTCGCTGTTACGATGAAAACATTCCATGTTATTATCTTTAGTAAACCATTGTTAGAACTTAGGAAGTCGTCTTTATTCATTTAAAACATTTGTTTTGAAACATCCCTTATTGCAGAAGCTTTAATACAACAGTCTAGGTGATCATGCGTTTAGAAATTACTTTAACTTTTTGAAAACCGAATTTTCTACGACTAGCAGGTATAAATCCATAAAGTAAAATAAATAAATAAAAACCCAAATTTAAAACCAAAGTCCCAGAGGGTCCTTAAATTACAACCCAAATAATCAATGATAATCAGATCATAAATCGTAAATTGAAAACCATGAAGTCCAAAAATTATTGTGGTCACTGTTGAGTCCTCTGTCACACCAATTCGTCTAAGTTTGGGGATTACCTATGCACATTAAACACAAAGGGTGAGTTAATATAAAATCAGCGTGTAATCCCGCAGAAACAAACAAACAATCAGTATTCATAGTGCACAGTTAAACAGTCTTGGGCCTAAGCCCTTTTCAGTATCAGTGACGGTTTGAGCCTTAGCCCATCTCAGTACAGTGTCAAAATGTAGTAGAGCCTTAGCCCATCACAGTATCAGTAGCAGTAATAGTATGCAGTAGCAAAATCCTACCCAACCAGCCTCTACACACCATCTCCGTCCAACCCTACACTCTATGTGAGGATATAATCAACCCACCCGCCCCTACACTCCAAATAGTATCGAATGCAGCACAATACAATAGTTTGCAGCTGAGCTGCCAGTAAATTAGGCTTAAATCCTTTCAGTGCACTTTGTAACACCCCAGACCCGGCCCACTCACTACGACCGGATCTGGCATGCCACTAGGAAATTTTTGTAAAACATGTCACTTTTTTTTTCGAAAAATATCTTTCTAACTTAAATGTTTATACCGAAAAACTTAGTAATTAGATAATATATATAAAATATAAATTTAACTGATGCCTTTATGAATTTAAAATCAAAATTTAGTACATGCCCTAGTCTAATTAAACATAACATTTAAATGTCTAGTAACAGTCAAAGCCCAAAATAAAACCCCAAAATAAATATGAATCCAGTGGCCCGTGGCCTTATTACAACCATAATTAAAACCCACTTAAAATAAGTTTCTTAAAAGTAAATAAATAAAGTAAAGTCTTTTGCGGAAGTCTTTGGTTCTCTATCGCATGGCCACCTTGCTCTCCTCTCCAGCCCGGTCCGATGCACTAAGTGCCACCTGAAATTGTTAAAATAATAGGGTGAGTCGCGAAACTCAGTGTGCAACCCTCGTGCACCATCAGATTGGGCCTTAGCCCACAGATCAGAATATAGAACATAATGTAGAAGAAAACATACATAAAACCCAACCCAATCCTAGTTTCCATCCGCTACACACCACCCTTACCTGCCAATCACACCATTGGGGATTTCTACAACCAACCCACACCGCTACACACCATCGATGGCAGTCATGCTGCAGTTAGCTGCTCATCGTCAAAGTTGTGACAGAGTCACCAGGCTGAAATGGCAGAAGCCACCAGAAACAGTGACAGAGTCACCAGGCTGAAATGGCATAAGCCACCAGAACAGATCACTTCCCCTTTCATCAATCACCCAACCCCAAGCATACATAGAAATCGACATATAAAACATATCGTTTTTGACAGAAACATTCACTGAGGAATGGCAGAAATCACTAACCTGATATTTAGCCTTTACCCACCTCGGGTTTTCAAACGTTATGCCGGGATTTCAGCATTTATCAGAATATAGCAGATTTATTACATATATACATATATTAGCAATCAGTCTAATGGTGTGAGAAGTTACACACCTGATATACTTTTAGTCGATATTCCTGCTACCCGGATCTACTACCTCCAGTCTATAACCTTGCTTAAAAGCCGGAAAAACACGAAGATTTGGCCTTCCCTACAATCGGCCAAGGGTTAGTAAATCCCGAATTTACCCGCTAAAATCAATAGATCTCCTTACCTTGAAATCCCGAAAGTAACACGATTCGAGTATTACTGAACTTATGACTTAGAGATCTACGCGATTGACTCCTCTTCAGATCCCGGAATGCCGAAAATAAGAGAGAAATCAGAGATTAGTTTCTGAATAGCCATTCGGCTAGGGACTTTGAAAAGCCGAAAAAGATTTAGTTTTCTCAAGTCAACACTTACTTAAAGTTTCCTTCAAATTTCGGCACAAGTAGGCACCCCAGAGTGATTTCGGCACACACAGAAGACTAGATCTCACGTTTTCGGCTTTTATGAAAAATCCCGAAAAAGAAAAACTATTGCGTTTTCGGGTTTTTTTTTCTTTTAGAAGATCTGGGTGGTATGTTTTGGCTAATAAGGGAAAGTGGGGAGAGAGTAAAGAGAGGCTTGATGATTCGACTAAGGTGTCTCAAAGAGATGAGAAAGAAAGAATTCGGCCAACTGAAGAAAAAAAAAGGAGAGGGAGAATAGGGTAGAAATTTCGGCAGAGAAAAGAGAAAAGATGAGAGCTTTAGCAGCAAATTTTGGCACCCCCTCTGCATATAGAAAACTGATTCCTCTCCTTAGCAGAGATTGATTTTCGGCCAACACTGCAACACATGATAGCTCCTATCCTTTTCCCTTATCTTAATCTGTTATCTCCTCAAAAATAGCCCCTAATTGTCACCAACTCCTTCCACCTTTATCAACATAATATCCACATAATAAAAATATTAAAAATTTCCCTAAAAATTAGCCTTGTGTCGTCCCCTCCTAGTCCCCCTTTTAAGTGCCGAATTTGGCTCTCTAACTTGGGCTCCAAGCAGCCAAAATTTGGGCCCTCCTCAAGCACCAGTGACGCCACTTATAGCTCCCCTTTACTGTGCTCCTAGTTGTTGGGCCACAAGCCCAATATGTCAATTAAACTATTAAAACTTTATTTTAAGCCCCTAGAGTATTTAAACAAGATATTTAATCAAAGCCTCAGTCCAAACCTGAGCTCCATTTGCACCTCAAATCCCTAAATTAATATTTTAAGCATACACTACACAAAATACACAAGCCCATAAATTCAGGATGTTACAGTTCTACCCCCTAAAATAAATTTCGGCCTCGAAATTTACCTGATCAAAAGAGATGGGGATACTACTGTCGTATAACATCCTCTGGCTCCCACATCGCCTCTTCTGCGCCGTGATTTCGCTACAAAACTTTGACCAAAGGGACGGACTTCCTTCTCAATACTTTTACGTGCCGATCCAAGATTTGCACTGGTTCCTCCTCGAAAGATAAATCTGGCCTTACTTCAATCTCTTCCACCGGCACCACATACGATGGATCAGAACGATAACATCTTAGCATCGAGACATGAAACACATCATGAATCTGCTCCAACTCTGAAGGCAACTCCAAACGATAAGCCACTGGCCCCACGCGTTCCAATACCCGATAAGGCCCAATAAACCGAGGACTTAGCTTACCCTTTCGTCCAAACCTCATTACCTTCTTCCATGGAGATACCTTCAAAAAGACTTGGTCTCCTACTGCAAACTCCATCTCCTTCCGCTTTAGATCTGCATAAGACTTTTGCCGATCAGACGCTTCCTTCAATCGAGCCCGTATTAGCTTAACTTTCTCCTCCGTTTCCGAAACTAGCTCTGGACCCAACACCTGACGTTCACTCAACTCCGTCCAACAAGTAGGGGTACGACATCTCCTTCCATATAACGCTTCATACGGTGCCATCCAAATACTAGCTTGATAACTATTATTATATGCGAATTCAGCCAAGGGTAAATACTCCTCCAAACTACCCCTAAAATCGATGATGCAACCCCTTAGCATATCCTCCAAGATCTAAATTACCCTCTCAGACTGACCATCTGTCTGTGGGTGAAAAGCGGTACTAAAGTCTAACCTTGTTCCCATTGCTTGATGAACAGTCCTCCAGAATCGTGACGTGAACCTAGGGTCTCTATCTGATATAATTGACACAGGTACACCATGTAATCTCACAACCTCAGCCACGTACAACTTAACCAACCTTTGCAGAGAGTAGTTAACACGAATCGGTATGAAGTGAGCAGATTTCGTCAGTCGATCCACAATCACCCAAATTGAATCTTTCTTAGTGGACGTAAGAGGTAACCCACTAACAAAATCCATCGTGATTCTCTCCCATTTCCACTGCAAAATCTTCACCGGTTGCAACAACCCCGAAGGCAACTGGTGTTCTGCTTTCACCTACTGACACGTCAAGCACTTTCCCACGAACTTCGTCACTTCTCGCTTCAGACCTGGCCACCAGAATTGCTCACGCAAGTCTCGATACATCTTAACCCCTCCAGGATGCATAGCGTAAGGGCTACTATGCACCTCCTGAAGAATCATCTGCCTTAGCTCCACGTCCTTTGGCATACAAACTTTCTTGAGAAAACACAGAATTCCATCACCATTCAAACTATAGTCCTCCCCTTCCCCACTTCGCACTCGTTGGAGTCTAGCACTCAAAACATCATCTAGAAGTTGCTTCTCTTTGATCTGACTTGTCCACAAAGGTCTTACTTGGAGTTCAGCCACCAAACTGCCATCCTCATACAGACTAAGATGAGCAAACATCGCCCTCAAATCTGCTATCGCCTTCCTACTTAGCGCATCTGCCACCACGTTAGCCTTACCCGGGTGATATTCGATCGAGCATTCATAATCCTTTAACATCTCGATCCACCTTCTCTGTCTCAGATTCAACTCCTTCTGGGTAAGGATATACTTCAGACTCTTATGGTCCGTGTAAATAACCGACTTCTTCCCATACAGGTAATGCCTCCAAATCTTCAGAGCAAACACTACCGCCGCCAACTCTAAATTGTGCGTAGGGTGGTTCAATTCATGCGGTCGCAACTGTTGAGACGCATATGCAACAACTTTTCCATCTTGCATTAACACACACCCTAAACCTGTGTGTGAAGCATCACAGTAGACGGTAAATTCTTTTCCCGCCTCTGGCTGAATTAACACTGGCGCTTCCGTCAAGATTCTCTTCAGCTTCTCAAAGCTCTTCTGCTGTTTGTCAGTCCATACAAACAATACTCCCTTCCTTAACAACTTAGTTAAAGGTGCCGCTATTGAAGAGAACCCATCAACAAATCTCCTGTAATACCCTGCCAATCCCAAGAAACTTCGAATTTCCGCCACAGACTTCGGCGGTTTCCAATCTAATACAGCTTCTATCTTCCGAGGGTCTACCCTAATTCCCTCTGCGGAAACTACATGCCCTAAGAAAGTCACTTCCTTCAGCCAGAACTCACACTTACTGAACTTTGCGTACAACTGCTTCTCCCTCAAAATTTGCAACACCACAGGAAGATGTGCATCATGCTCCTCCTCAGATTTGGAGTAAACCAAAATATCGTCGATGAACACCGCCACGAACCGATCAAGATACGGTTGAAATACCTGGTTCATCATATCCATGAATGCTACTGGTGCATTCGTTAACCCGAACGGCATCACCAAGAACTCATAATGACCGCAGCGAGTTCGAAACACCGTCTTATGAATGTCCCATTCCTTCACCTTTAATTAATGATAACCCGACCTTAAATCAATCTTCGAAAAGATCGAAGCTCCTTTAATCTGATCGAACAGGTCGTCGATTCTTGGCAATGGGTACTTGTTCTTAATCGTCAACTTATTCAGTTGACGATAGTCCACGCACATACGCATGGATCCGTCCTTTTTTTTCACGAATAGGACCGGTGATCCCCATGAAGACACACTCGGTCGGATAAATCCTCGATCCAAAAGCTCCTGGATCTGAGCCTTGAGTTCCACCAACTCCTTCGGTGCCATTCGATAAGGAGCAATGGATACCGGAGCCGTACCCGGAAGAATTTCTATTCCAAACTCCACTTCGCGATCCGGGGGTAATCCTGGCAACTCCTCCGAAAAGACATCCGCGAAATCCTTGACTGTTCGAACCCCATCGACAATCACCTCATTAGAATCCAAAGCACTAATAAAAGCTAGAAATGCGTTGCATCCTTTCTGAATCATCTTAACAGCCTTCAATTCCGATACTACGTTGGACAAATAGTTCCTTCTTTCCCCTAACACAACCACCTCCCCGCCTTCCGGGGTACTCAACACCACACGCTTGGTCTCACAATCCAACTTAGCACGATGCTTAGTCAACCAATCCATTCCTAGGATAAGATCAAACTCTCCAAATGGCAATTCCATTAAGTCTGCCGAAAACACTACCCATTGAGTCTCTAACGGTACATCCTTAAATAGCTTGTCCACTACCCTAGTTTGTCCTAGGGGACTAACCACGGTCATCTTCCTAGTAGTTATTTTAGAGTCTATACTTAGGGTCTCAAATATCGTACATGCAATATAGGAGTGGGTTGACCCAATATCAATCAAGATAAGAAAAGGGTTATCAGCAACAAGAAACGTACCGGTTATGACATCTGGTGAGTCACCATCCTCTTGTCGACAAACTGCATAAACTAGACCCGGCTGCCTCGTATCTACATTACCTGCACCTCTACCAGGTGCTCCACGACCGCGACCAGCCCCATTTCCACTTCTACCTGGCCCATGACCCCTCGGTACTGGCTGACCACCTCTCCCAGCCTGATCAGAACCCCGTCCAGCTGGTTGCACCTGATCCTTCTGTGGACAGTCCTTAATCATATGTTCCGTGGATCTACACCTGAAACATCCACCCGTTCTTCTTCTACACACCCCAGAATGTGCTTTCCCGCACCAATTACATAATCGATTCTGATTCCCTGCAGCAGTTGTCGGAGCACGAGCTGGCCCATCAGACCTAGGCCTTTTCTGCGAATTCCCAGATGCTCCTGCCAGGCCAAAATTTCTCTTATTCCTTCCTTGCTCCTTATCTCTTTCCTGTCTTTCAATTCGTTTTACCTCCTCGGCTATCTTAACCTTCTCCACCAGAACAGCAAAATCTCTTTCTCTCTGCGGTGCTATCAAAACCCTTAACTCATTCTGCAATCCATCCTCGAACCGAACACAACATTCATATTCAGTTGCTACCATTCCTCGAGCGTAGCGGCTCAAGCGCAGAAACTCCGCCTCATATTCAGCCACAGATTTACTTCCTTGCACTAGATTCAAAAATGCCTTCCTCTGTGCATCCACATAGCTGGCCCCAACATACTTTCCCTGGAATGACTCCTTAAAAAAGTGCCAGTCAATCCGATCTACGGCAGTACCCTCCTTCATCGTGAGCCACCACTGATAAGCCTCGTCTTAAAGAAGAGACACGACCCCTTTCAACTTCTCCTCCACCGTGAAATCTAAGTCATCCATTATGCGCTCAGTCGCTTCCATCCAATACTCAGCTGTGTTAGGGGCTACGCCAGAAACTCCCCTAAACACTTCTGCCCCATTGCCCCTAAGCCGCTCCGGCACAGATTTCCGGGCTCCTGTGCCCATGCCTACTCCAGCAACCCTCTCTAAAACCCTCAACATCGTCTGAGATACCGCATCATCTCCGGTCGCCTGATCCCGTAATTCTCCCTCCACAGCTGGTGGATCCGGCATCTCGTTTCCTGATCCGTGGCCAGACCCTACTGGCTCAGACAAGGTCATCCTACCCCTACCGCATCCACGCGGCGGACGTCCTCGACCCCTTGTACTCATTCTTTCGATTGACGTTTATCTGATTAAGAATTTTATGAATCATTAATTCTTTCCACTGATTTACCACGAACAGTCTTATGAATAATACTTTTAAGAGTGATTCTTTCGAATTCGCACTTATATCCACAATTCAATCTCGAGTTTACATCTCCTAGTTATAGGAACTACATATATTCAACAATCAACATACAAACAACATCCATGCACCCACATTCAACACATAGGGGTATTTTTGTTATTCCACTGTCCAGGGGTATTTTCGTAATTTTATTCTACAGGGGTATTTTTGTAATTTTCAAAAATAGAGTTCCTTGTTGATTTCATGAAATAAGGGTATTTTGGTAATTTTGAAATCCGGGGGTATTTCAGTAATTTTGCAATCTGGGGGTATTTCGGCACTTTTTCAATCTGGGGTATTTTGGTAATTTTGAAATCAGAGGTACTTTGGTCATTTTACAAATTAGGGGCAATTTAGTAATTTTTACAAATCAGGGATGTTTTAGTTATTTTCACAAATCAAGGGTATTTTCAAAATTTTACAAATCTAAGGGGGTATCTTGGAGAATTTAATTTCAAAAGAATATAGTAGTGTTCAGGTGTTTGTGAGTTTTTGGTTGTTGTCGTGTGTTGGGTGAGTTTTTTTTTTTAAGCAAAAATTTCGTTGACTTTGTAAATCGGGATATATTCGCAAATCATGGGTATCTTGGTATATTTTTTTTTTCCAAAATAAGGGTATTTTAGCGATTTTGTAAAAATAAGGTGGCTGGTCCCATTCGGGTTTTAATTATAAGGTTTAGCCTGTCAACAAGTCTTCATGATTAGGGTGAACAGTCACTACGCACCAAGTAAGATTCCAGCGAAGAGGAAGTGAGTCGCTAGGACTGCTTAAATACCAAGCTCTCCCTGAATCCACTCCTAGACATGCGTATGCCCGTTGCCACACCCTACCTCGGCTAAGGTGAACAGTCACTACGCACTAGGTAAGGTTCCAGCGAAGAGGAGGTGAGTCACTAGGACTGCTTAAATACCAGGCTCTTCCGGATCCAATCCTAGACATGCGTATGCCTGTTGCCACACCCAAGCCTTGCGACTCATTTACGGGTTTGTTTAGTGAAATTAAGTCTTATGAGATTTTAGGAGTTGGTTCAGCTAGGCCTAGAGTCCATCAGGTTCTAATCTAACTAATCTACGTCCCATAAAGCCCATCAAACCCACATATAAATCACACAATAGTTTAGAATACTTACTTGGCGGACTTGGGCCGGAGACGCAGGTGCCATGCCGAGCTAACAGACCTGTATCATTTATAAATATGCATATTTCGAAAACCCTACTTTAGAAAACGTTTTGAGCCCACAACCCCTAGAGCCGAGTTTTAAACCTGGCTTTGATACCAATTTGTAACACCCCAGACCCGGCCCAATCACTACGACCGGATCTGGCATGCCACTAGGAAATTTTTATAAAACATGTCACTTTTTTTTCGGAAAATATCTTTTCTAACTTAAATGTTTATACCGGAAAACTTAGTAATTAGATAATATATATAAAATATAAATTTAATTGATGCCTTTATGAATTTAAAACCAAAATTTAGTACATGCCCTAGTCTAATTAAACATAACATTTAAATGTCTAGTAACAGTCAAAGCCCAAAATAAAACCCCAAAATAAATATGAATCCAGTGGCCCGTGGCCTTATTACAACCATAATTAAAACCCACTTAAAATAAATTTCTTAAAAGTAAATAAATAAAGTAAAGTCTTTTGCGGAAGTCCTTGGTTCTCTATCGAATGGCCACCTTGCTCTCCTCTCCAGCCTGGTCCGATGCACTAAGTGCCACCTGAAATTGTTAAAATAATAGGGTGAGTCGCGAAACTCAGTGTGCAACCCTCGTGCACCATCAGATTGGGCCTTAGCCCACAAATCAGAATATAGAACATAACCCAATCCTAGTTTCCATCCGCTACACACCACCCTTACCTGCCAATCACACCATTGGGGATTTCTACAATCAAACCACACCGCTACACACCATCAATGGCAGTCATGCTACAGTTAGCTGCTCATCGTCAAAGTTGTGACAGAGTCACCAGGCTGAAATGGCAGAAGCCACCAGAAACAGAGTTGTGACAGAGTCACCAGGCTGAAATGGCATAAGCCACCAGAACAGATCACTTCCCCTTTCATCAATCACCCAACCCCAAGCATACATAGAAATCGACATATAAAACATATCGTTTTTGATAGAAACATTCACTGAGGAATGGCAGAAATCACTAACCTGATATTTAGCCTTTACCCACCTCGGGTTTTCAAACGTTATGCCGGGATTTCTGCATTTATCAGAATATAGCAGATTTATTACATATATACATATATTAGCAATCAGTCTAATGGTGTGAGAAGTTACACACCTGATATACTTTTAGTCGATATTCCTGCTACCCAGATCTACTACCTCCAGTCTATAACCTTGCTTAAAAGCCGGAAAAACGCGAAGATTTGGCCTTCCCTACAATCGGCCAAGGGTTAGTAAATCTCGAATTTACCCGCTAAAATCAATAGATCTCCTTACCTTGAAATCCCGAAAGTAACACGATTCGAGTATTACTGAACTTATGACTTAGAGATCTACGCGATTGACTCCTCTTCAGATCCCGGAATGCCGAAAATAAGAGAGAAATAATAGATTAGTTTCTGAATAGCCATTCGACTAGGGACTTTGAAAAGCCGAAAAAGATTTAGTTTTCTCAAATCAACACTTACCTAAAGTTTCCTTCAGATTTTGGCACAAGTAGGCACCCTAGAGTGATTTCGGCACACACAGAAGACTAGATCTCACGTTTTCGGCTTTTATGAAAAATCCCGAAAAAGATAAACTTTTGCGTTTTCGGCTTTTTTTCTTTTAAAAGATCTGGGTGGTATGTTTCTGCTAATAAGGGAAAGTGGGGAGAGAGTAAAGAGAGGCTTGATGATTCGGCTAAGGTGTCTCAAAGAGATGAGAAAGAAAGAATTCGGCCAACTGAAGAAAAAAAAAAGGAGAGGGAGAATAGAGTAGAAATTTTGGCAGAGAAAAGAGAAAAGATGAGAGCTTTAGCAGCAAATTTCGGCACCCCCCTCTGCACATAGAAAACAGATTCCTCCTCTTAGCAGAGATTGATTTTCGGCCAACACTGCAACACATGATAGCTCCTATCCTTTTCCCTTATCTTAATCTGTTATCTCCTCAAAAATAGCCCCTAATTATCACCAACTCCTTCCACCTTTATCAGCATAATATCCACAGAATAAAAATATTAAAAATTTCCCTAAAAATTAGCCTTGTGCCGTCCCCTCCTAGTCCCCCTTTTAAGTGCCGAATTTGGCCCTCTAACTTGGGCTCCAAGCAGCCAAAATTTGGGCCCTCCTTAAGCACCAGTGACTCCACTTATAGCTCCCCTTTACTGTGCTCCTAGCTGTTGGGCCACAAGCCCAATATGTCAATTAAACTATTAAAACTTTAATTTAAGCCCCTAGAGTATTTAAACAAGATATTTAATCAAAGCCTTAGTCCAAACCTGAGCCCCATTTGCACCTCAAATCCCTAAATTAATATTTTAAGCATACACTACACAAAATGCACAAGCCCATAAATTCAGGATGTTACACACTTCCTCCGAATAACAACCCCCAACCCAATGCAATGCAACACACAATGGATGACATGCTATTATGCAATTTTAGTACATATATTCAGTTCAGATATTAACATGCCCAGTACAGATATCATTCAGTCAATTTCACATATTTAGGGGTCTAAGTAGCGCTTACCGACCCTACAATAGGTTCACAGTCGACTTGGGCGACCCGTGCAACCTTAAAAACATTTCGGTAAAAATGGGCCCACATGCCCGCCCGTGTGGCCCACTTGGCCCAAATTGGCCTTGGCCGTGTGATCCATTTTTAAAGTAACCAATGCTAGCTCAATACTCATATATGTTTTCACTATTTACTTATATGTTCATTCAAAGCTGTCTACTTGAGTCATTATCATTAAATTATTTATATCTTGAGCTGCAAAATTCCAAATTAAGATCTGCTTGATGTTTTTGAAACTAGACTCAAATACCTTTCTACCATAAAATTTTTAGAACTTATAGTTTATTAAATAAGTACATTAAAATCTTTAAAGTTATCCCTATTTTGCTGTTTGACAGCTTCATCCTTTTCTTACTAAAAATTATTTATCTTTTAGTACAAAATTTAGATGATGTTTCCGTTTATTTTTCTTAAAAATAGACTCATTAAGAATTTAAAAATATAAATTTAAGCCCCTAATTATTTTTTAAAATTTTTTATGATTTTCCTAAGTCAGAATAGGGGAACCTGAAATCATTCTGACCTTATCTCACAAATTTTATTATAACTTATGATTTACAATTCCATTACTTACACTGTTTCTTCCATGAAAAACTAGACTCAATAAAATTTAATTTCATATTTTATTCAACTTCTAACTCAATTCCCACTATTTTTTCTGATTTTTTAAAGTTAGACTACTGCTGCTTTCCAAAACTATTTTAGTGCAAAATGTTGATTTCCAAGTTTATAACACCCTTATTTCCTTTCTCTACAATTTTTCGCATCATTTTCTCTTATTTCTCGACAGCAAGCAATTTCGGCTTTTGGCCGAACCTCATTTTCTGTGTTTCAGGTACATACCTGGTATCGTTTCTGATGCGTAAGCACTCCTAAGCCTCCAGAACCTAAAAATCGACCAACATATCTCCAAATTAATCACTTAATTCATTTTTAGGGCTATTTTATACATTTTCCCCTAAACTTTCACATTTTTACAATTTAGTCATTATTACACAAAATCACAAATTCATGCAAATTTCAAGATACCCATGCTTAGCTGATCGTTGAAATCAGAGCTTTAAAATTTATAAAAGAATGATCGAACCTGGAAACTAACTCTAACAACGATTAAAGGCAAGTGAACCTATCGAACAGTAGTATAGCTTAGGCAAGACCGGATTATCGAACCCAAAGGAACTAAAAGTACTAATACTAACTTTCTTTTTATTATTTAGCCTTAAAGATAGAGTGAAGTTGCTTTTAAACTTAATTGACGACGACTAAGCTAAGGACACAAAGACGAAAAAGAACGATTTGGAAAATAACTTGAAGAAAAACTCAGTTGACTACGATGATACCCTCAGGAAGAATCCACCTAGACTTTAATTGTTTCCTAACCCTGAATTATACGATTTCATTACTTAGCTTGATCCGTAGGACTCCCTAACCTATATTAAACCCTCTCTCGAGGCGAATAACGTCTAACCCTAGGTTAATTAGTGGAACTCTCGTTCGCTTATAATAACCCCCTAGAATAGCAGTAAATCAATCAATGGATTCCCATATTAGGTTTCACCCTAATTCGGCAAACTCTCGTAACCCTATCTCTAGGCGTTCGATCAACTCCGCTTAATTATGTTAGATCTACTCTCAGGCAGGGTCTATTCCTCCTCCACCTAAGCACATCAGATTTGGATTAAGCAACATAATTAAGAACAAACTAAGTAATTATCATATAATTCAGAAATCAAATAACAAAATTCATCTAGGTTTCATCCCCTTCAGGTATCTGAAGGGTTTAGTTCATGACAAACAAAGAAAACATCTCAAGAGAAAAGATAAAACAAAACATAAGGAAACCCTAAAACCCCCTGAAGGAATTGAAGGAGAATTCCGCCATCTTGAGTATAATTCCGGCTTCTTGGGATGGATCAACTGGCTATCCTCGCGTTATTCCCTAACTCTGACCTTCTCGGCTTGGCTTCTTGGCCTAGCTTTGACGCCCCTTCAAAGGTGGCACTTAGGGGATATATATAGGCTCTTGGAATGCGATTCTTTCTCCCTAAGTATCATTTTCCGACTGAAATTACTCTTTCCAGCGACAGAGGCACGGCCATGGAACACGCCCGTGTGGATCGACTTCAGACCGTGTTCGAATTTCTAACCTGAGGCACGGCCATGTGAGACGGGGTTGACGCCGTGCTCTAGGCGATCGTCGATGCACGACCGTGCGGACTTTGGGCCAGGCTGTGTCATTATTGTGCTAAGGCCCATTTACTTTGTTTTGGGCCCGTTTTGTGTTCTTTTCATCCTCGGGTGCTTTCCTGGGTTTATGACATGAAAAGAAAGGATTAAAAGCACCTTTTTCTATAAAACAAGGAATAAATCATCAAAAAGTGAGCTAAATGTGGGATTAAAATATGTTATAATTACGGTTTATCATTAGCCAAATTTAATACATGTTAATAGCAGCCCATATTTTCAATTTATTCACAGTTTTACCACCACATTTCACATTTTCTCAATTTAATCCCTTTTTGACATTTTTTTCAAAAATCACTTTACAAAAGCTATTAATCTAACATTAAACCTTCCAAATCTATCATAAATCATCAAATTACTCAAGAATTCAACAAAGGAAACATGATAAATCTTTAACAGTTTCAAAATTTAAGGTACAGACTAGCTAAAATACGAAGCAACGATCTCAAAAACATAAAAATCATTAAAAATCGAGCTAAAATCACTTACCAATTTAACTTTGCAAGTGCCGAACCCTAAAAAAACTTCTATGGCTCCTTCTTCTTTGTATTTTCGGATAATGAAGATGAATGAATTAAATTTTATGCTTTTGTATTATTAAAATATAACTTAATTACTCATTTACTATTTTAACCTTATTATAAACCATTTAATGTCCATATATGTCCACTCATGCTATTAATGGTCTAATTGCAACATAAGGACCTCCTCTTTTAAGTTTCATAGCTATTAATCACCTTTAGCTAATAGAATATAAATTTTGCACTTTACGTGATTTAGTCCTTTTTCTCAAATTAACTATTTAAACGATAAAATTTCTTAACGAAATTTTCACACAATCACAATATCATGCTACAAAAATTAAAACAAAAATAAAATAAATATTTTGACCTCAGATTTGTGGTCCCGAAACCACTGTTCTGATTTGACTAAAAACGGGTTGTTACAACTATCGAAAAGGGAGCGAAGCGATTCATGCCAAAACAAAGGTGATGGAGCAAAAGACGAGTCAAATTTGGAGGAATCTGTAAATAAATAAAAAGGGGGGATCTTGGCTTTATTTTATTTCCATTCTTAGGTTATTTTAAGATTAGGAATTTTTATTTTCGCATAATAAAACAAGAGGTGGAAATCACAAATAAAAATGAACAAGTTGCAAAGTATAAAAGTGTGGCAATAGATATATATACATGTCTAGGATTGGATCTAGAGAGAGTTTGGTACTTAAGCAGTCAAATTGACTCACCTCCTCTTTTCTAGAACCCTATCTGGTGTATAGTATCTATTCACTTTTAACAATGAGGACATTGTTCATCTTAAGTAGGGGGACCAAAAAATTGAAATTGTTTCCACTCAGAATAAAATTTTCTTTTTAATTATGATTAGGATATATTTTGTTCAATAAATTTGAAATTTTGTTAAATATGCTAAACTTCAGTATAAATAAAGTTCGATTATTTCAATAATTGTTATGTTGGCTGAAATATGACATAAGTGTATTTTTAATAAAGCATACAAATCATACCATAAATTTTTTTAGTTCCTTAGGAAAGTTAGGCATGCGTGAAAGTTTAAGTCTCTAGAATTGACTTAGTAGTTTCTTGAGGCGAAATCCTAGGAAGCATGGAATGTTGAAAATGATTTAGGCAACTTTTGTTTGGATCGTTTGAGCTTTTCAAGCCAATCTTGATGGAATTTTACCCGTTGAAACCCAACTTTGAGACTATATGGCCTAATTTTATTTGAACCTTTGCAACATTTAGCCATCACGTTTCTCTTAATTATCTATAAATTGTCCCAAACACTAGACTCAGTTCTATTTAGAATATTCCTTGAAAATAAGTTTGGGGGAGTTGAGAAGAAGTATCAAATGCTCAAAAAATTTTGTAGTACATATAGTAAAATGCTCGTAAAACAAAAAGAACAAAAAGAGAGAGCATGTGTACTTGAAAGAAAATAGATGTACAGAAGAGCATGTGAAAGCAAAGTAAGTTGGTGTATTGAAGGTAATTATTCCGAAGGTCCGATTGAAGCTAAGTCTAGGGTTTTTAGCCTAAACTTATCTATCTTTTGCCTGCCCTTAGCCTAGCCACGTTACAACCTATTTAAAGACCTATTGATTCAAGTTTTTTTGCTACTTACATTAGTGGAGAGAAATTGCTATGTTCAACATATGAAGGCATAATTTAAACTTAATGATTGCAGCTTAATCTTGAATGAGGGAATAAAATCAAATTGGTAGGGATTTAACATGTCTTTATTTAGAAAGCATTTAGTCTATTTTTTCTATCATAACGGTTATTGAGATTAATTTGAATGGTATGTATACATAAGTAGCAAAAATATCAAATTTCTTGATCTTGAGCATAAGTATACCTAATTCATAATTTTGGGAAGAATGTTGTTTTGAATGAATTTTTCAAAGGTGTTTTCAATAAATTCTTTTCAATTTGTGCATTACTCGGGACGAGCAATGAATTAAGTTTGGTGGTGTGGAAACACGAAAATATACACACTTTTTCGTGCCCTTTTTAACTCAAATTCATGCAGTTTAGGTAAAATTATTGTCGAAAAATATATAAATATGATAAAATAATTATTTTGTACTTAAATTATTAACATAATTAATTTTATAATAAATTTTGATTAATTTTGATCATTTTCGACAGATTCGCACAAAAGGTGAAATTTGGCTCGGTAGACACCGCTAGAAGCACAAAACCAAGAAGCGATTTTTGAAGCATCGAGACGAATGAATTTTTCAGCTAAAGACGGTCCAACTTATGTGTATTAATTCATAATATAATTAATTTTAATTTTAATCCAATTTAATTTGGGTTAAATAAATTATTATTAATTAATTATGAAAAGTGGCCCAATTGAGTTGAACTGAGAGAACTGAACCAACCAAGCTATGGCCAACCCAAAACCGTCCAACATGCTGACCCAATAAGCTTGATTGGCTGATTAATTGGCTTGCAAAAAGGCCCTTGAAGACTTCATCAAACTGCAAACAAACCCCTCCTCTTTTAGTGCCTTTCTAGATTTGCCCTAGCCTTAATATAACAAGTTTGAAAACTTCAAACTTGCCACATGTGTGGCCGACCATGGGAGGGCTCTTTGGCTGATGATTTCAGATATTTTTAACAGCCCTCTCACCCTATAAAAACCTCCCTTGGCTGCTCATTTCAACACACCACAACATTCTCATCTCTTCTCTTCTCTCTCAACTTTCTCTCTTTATTTCCCATCCATTTTCCTTTGTCCTCTTGCCGATTTCACCTCTTGAAAGAGAGTCATTCATCCATCATTTGGAGCAGCATTCAAATGTTCATAGAAGCCTCGGTTTGACAAGAGCAAGTGAAGAAGGAAGAGTGGAGCAAACCAATCAAGCCACGGAGAAACACCGGATTTGCTTCTTGTTCCCTATCCTTTTTAATTCTGTTGTTGTTATGATGAACATGTCTATGAATATTTGTGATGTTGGTATGTTTAATTTAATTAATATGGCTTAAATTTAATTCGTGTTAGGTTGATTTCATTTCGTCTTCTTAATTTATTAAAATTGTATTTGTATTGTTATAAGCTTCGGTAAAATGTTTGATTAAGTAAAACCATGACTAAGTTATTCTTACATTACAATTGTAAGGTAACTAATGAATTAATTATTTAAGCGGATTGAAATTGTAATTAATTGACACGATACTTAATCAATGTATGTTTAATCATCTAAGGTAGCTGAGGGTTAAATTAGCAACGGTATCGAGCGATACATTTGCTTTGCATAACTTGCAAGATTATTGTGATTAAATTATTTCAAGGTAGAAATACACTGTTAGCTCACGTAATCTTTTATGTGCTTATGAAATTGAATTAGTTGTTTGAATTGGCATAGAGATATGTACAAGAGATTATTTTAATTTCATAAGTATGTATGTGCATTAACACATTTGCTTATTAAAATTTGTTTAATCGATTGTATTGACATAGAGATATAGTCAAGAGATGAATGGATTTTGGTAGGTAAGTATGTTCATAAGTTAGCAAATTACCGAGTTGCCGTGAAATTATTCGTAACAACATAAACATGAGTTTAATAAATCTAAGTTAAGAAATGTAATTAATCTAGCACAATTATGTCATCTTGATTAAAATCATCTTTTGAAATCGTGCATTGGAACTTTTATTTTATTTTTGTTTAATTTACTTTGTTAAAATCCTAGTTTTTAATCACCCTCTCAAATCAAAATATTTTTCTTCACTAAAGTGTTTTTAAATTGCATTCATAAATAATTCTTTTCACAGTTTCAGTGGGTACGATAACTGGACATTTACTTGTCACTTTATTACTTGTTGTGATTGTGTACCCTTGCACATTTCTGTCGTTCCACTATCCAATAGATGACACTTTGAAAACTTTTCCTAAAATAGTCAGCCCCTTCAACATAGAGAAAATTTATTAGCTAATAACAACCACAAGACAATTTTTTTTCATCGCTTCCAAAACAATTAGGGTAAAATACACCCAGGGTCACGAAAAACTATTAGTAAGTTTACATTTTGGCTACTTAACTTCAAAACGTTATAAAATAGTCATTGAACTATTCAAAAAAATTCCATATAAGTCATTGAAATATCTGAACGTTTTTATCTAAGTCTTTAGGTTATTAAGTTTTTTTTTTTAAATCCGACTAGCGAGCTTCAAGCGGCGATTCGACGATCGATACAACAGATCAATACTTATTGACAAGTAGAAGAACATACCTTAGATCCAAGTTAATTTGACGGCCAGTGTCAAAGATTGAAAAATAAAATTATTTGGTTTTTAATTTACAGATTTGTGACGTTCAAAGTTGTTTCATGAAAAAAACTAAATTGTAAAGAGAATGGGATCGAGAGCTGTTGATCGATGTAGGCGGTACGAACAGAAAAAGTCATACAATAACGATTTTAATAACCTAGTGACTTGAATGAAAACTTTCAAATAGTTTAGTGACTATTTTGTAACTTTTTTAAATTAAATGACAAAAAAATATAAATTTATTAATAATTTAATAACCTTACACGTAATTTACCCAAATAATTAATACAAACTTTGTTCCATTTGGAAAAGAAAATTCAAGGCGGCAAACATGGACAGCAGCGAAGGTAGAAAAAGTGACTTTTTTGGTGGGTAAAGGTTCAAATACACTCAAAAGTGATGGTCAACTGTAAGACAAACTAGTAACGACCGTAAGATGAAATAAAATAAAAAATGGGTTTTGATAGTTTAATAAATATAAATTCTTACTTTATATATTCAGAAATTTCGAATATGAAATATGGAAAATTACTTAAAGAGTTAAAAATCCTCCTGAATTTGTCTACACCATTTGTCATCACCCAAAACATCCGCTTAAATTTTACACACATCGCTTCCAACCCGAAGTCAAACCTCACTTTGTCAATTTATTTTAAATTACACATAATTTTTTAAATAAATTTGTTATATACATTTTTTTGAGAGAGAATTTGTCAAATTCAATTTTTTATAATATTTAATATTTTAATATTTTTTAAAATTTAAATAAATTAAATTTTTTAGAGTTTTTAAAAAGTTTTATTTTTAAAATTTTATTAATTTATTTATTTTTAAATTATTTGCTACATAACATATAATACAAGATAATATCATGTCAAAATAATTATCTATATGGACCACTATGTGAATAGAAATTGTCAACATCAGTTAATGATCGAAGATCGAAATAATTAGTCAAAAAATTTAATTGATACAATTTCTAAGTCGAAAGGTTGAATTGACTATGTTTAAAGAGGGTGCAGGTGCTTTCATTCGGGATCATGAAGGGAAATGGTTAAAAAGATGTTTCCATCATATCCCAGAAGCTAATATTTTAGAAGTCGAACTTTGGGCACTTTGGGCATTAAGGGACGAGCAATTGACCTTAATCTATCTTATTTAGAAGTAGAAGGTGATGCATATGTTGTTATTAGCTTCATGACTAACACTGTAATTTCCAACAGTTTTCTTGGTTGCAAGACGCTCCTAACTATGATCTCGAATACAAAAATCATGTATATCTTTAGGGAAAGAAACCAGAGCGTTGATGCTTTGGCAAACTTAAGGAGCCATTTTCATCTTTGTAGTGACCCGATAGTCAGGTAACCGGAAAATGTATTTTTGGGCCTCTGTTTTCATAAAACGGAATCGTAAATATTTATTAAAAATATTTACGAAATTAGTTGTGTGATTAATTAGGTTTTGGTTAGGTGAATTTGTTTAAAATTAAGAGTAATTAGGTAAAAGGACTAGATTGCATATAGGTTGAATTTTAGAATAGAGAAAAGTTAAGGGACTAAATTAGTAAATAAACCATATATATAACACTTGTATAGTAAAAAAGTAAATACAAGTGTATGGTAATTGTAAAATTCATGTATAAAAATATTATACATATACTTGTAATAATTATATACATTTACTTATTATTTAAGAAATTAATATTATATTATATTAATATAATAAAGTAAAATATAAAAGAAACAAAACAAAAAGAATGAAAAAAAAAACAGAATAGCAAACGAAACAGGGAAGAAAGGAAAGAAAAAGAAAAAGGGAAAGAAAGAAAGAAAATTTGGGGTTTTAAGGTTCAAAGTTTGATTGGTAAGCCAATTTAGTCCATTTTCTTGTAATTTTTGAGTTTTTAGAATCTTAAAATAAAATACTACTTGATTTATGTTGAAAATTTGAAAGTTAATGGATTTTTAGATGTTGTTCATGTTGAATAACTTGAAGTATTAGAGTTTGAATTGATAGAATTTCAAGTTAGAATTGAGAAAATGATTGATTTGTAAAATAAAATATAGTTTTTTTTTAATTAATAGGACTAAATTGAAAGAATTTCAAAATTAGGGTTTATAGTGAAATTTGAAAGTTGAAATTAGTTTAAAGTGGGATTTGAATGAAAATATGAAATTAGTTTTAAATAAAATAAAGTTTGTTTTGATTGATGGATTAAATTGAAATGTGAGCTAAGGTAAGAAATGATGAAAATACCATACCATACATGTTTATTTTTATTAAATAGTATAGGAAAGTTATTTGATTGTTTTTTTTTCTAACATATAAATGTTATATGTTTTATATGAAATTGAAGAGAAAGAAAAGAAAGAAGAGGACCTAATTGAAGAAAAAGGAAAAGAGAAGGCTAAGGAGTGAAAGAAGAAGAACATACATCATCTCAACCTTTTGTTGTAAGTACTACAAGATTTTAAAATTATCTTTATTTAAATGCTTATATTGTAGTATGAAATTACTTAGAATAGAAATGTACATAAAATATATAATTAAATTTGTAAATAAAAAATAATTAGATTATGGAATTATGAAATTTGTAAAGAAAATTATAGATGGAGAATATGAGATGGTATATTGTTTGAACATTAAGTAATAATGTTGTGATAAAAGTATATATGTGGAAAACAGTGAGACATTTGTGAATTGTGAAATGGGGACTAGATCGTAATGATGTAGAAATGAGAAATCTTTTTCGAAATATTTATGTAAATATTTAAATGTATGAAATTAAACTTTAATGCCCAAGTAGACGGAATTTAGAACTACTAGGATATTAGTGGCATGCCATTAATAAACTTTAGCACGCTCTCTGATAATTAGCACGTTAGTGCTCTCTGACTATTAGCACATTAGTGCTCTCTGTTTATTAGTGCATAATAATGCACCTCTGTATTTGTTCCGTATATCCATGTGTTCTATAAGGTCTACTTTGGGCTAAGAATATGAGTTGTGAACAAAAGTGAATCATCGATGTGTTAAGGTAAGTTTGATATCTTACATAAGCAAAAAAAGGTAAATTTTATTAAAGTAAGGCATAGTTGAATAAACTTATATGTGAGTAAATATATAATAATTGAATAAGTTTAAAATATTTTGTTATGATTATTTACCTATTTATTCTTGTAGTGCTTACTAAGCCTTCACCGGCTTAACGCGTTTATTTTTAACGCGTAGGTACAGTTAGACTAGAAGAGATAGAGTCGGGCTAGAAGATCTCTCATCTCATCACATCCTCAAGAGCTTCAAGAGTAGGTACCATATTTTGTTTTAAAATGGGATGTACATAGGTAGTCCAAATGTGTTTTTTTTTTTTGTGTTAGGGACTAAAATGTAAACTCTTGAAATTCTATCTATTTTGGGTTACTTGAAGTATTTTGGTAAGTATATGAAATGAATTAGTGAAATTATAAATATGATTGCAAATGTGGTTGGTAAGTTATAATACTATGTATAAAAGTTTAAATTAAACAGTATCTAGCTATAACTGTTTTGGCACCCAATGTAATAATTTTATACCGAGTCCGTATGATTGGACCGGGTATAAAGGTGTTACAATCTTTGTAGCTCCTCGAATAATATTGGTTGTAATGATCTTATTTCCTTTTGTGATGAGCTCCTGAGGCCATCAAGTTATGTTTGTTGGTAGAGGCTTATGGATCTCCTTGTGTACTGTTATGTAATCTTTCATGTTAATGTTAGTTCCTTTATTTACCCAAAAAAAGTTTTTGGCGAAAGGATTAAATTTTTTTTTGGTAATTTTCAAGAATTTTGTTAACTCTTAAACCTAAAAAAAATATTTTTTAAATGTTGTCGAAACCATTTTTAAAATTGATTTGGAAAATGAATGGGGATCGACTTTAAAAACGAAAATGGGAGTCGCCACCAATCCCTTTTTACTTAGGTGTGATTGGATCACCTTGTAAAACGTTTTATTTTAAAACATTTAATTTTGGTCCACAAAAAACAAGAAAACGGGTTCGGGAGTCGGTTACGTATGAGGAAGGGTTAGCACCCTCATAACGCCCAAAATTGGTACCTAATTGATAAAATCATGTCCGAATGTTGAAAATAAAGAAAGTTAGAAAATATGATCCTTTTATTAGAAAGAAAATCACGACTTACTTATCACAAAGAAATAAAGTACTTTACCCAGTAAGTTAAGGAATAGCACCTCATCACTTTGAAATTAAGCTTGTCTTTATTTTAGAAAATTCCTATCTCGAGACTCAAAGCATTGAACCCAGTAAGTTAAGGCACAACACTTTGAATTCCCAAGAATAGGTTTTTATTTAAAACTTGAGATTTCTTTATTCCAAGGGAATATAAACATTACATCCAGTACGTTAGGACACGATATTTAAAAACCTTCATAATCAAAATCATCTCATGATTTACAAAATTTGTAAAAGGGTATTTAGTTATTTAGCCAAACGAAAAATCGCAACCCAGTACGTTAGAGCACTATTTCCCGAATTTCTAAATACCAAAACATTGCCTTATTTTAAAGACTTTTAAAAGATAATGGTTTTGCAAAAAATGGATTTTTATTTTAAATAATAATCCATGTAATAATATTGCATTTATCAAATTATTGCACATAAATGTTAAAAGCAATTATAATATGTTAACATTTAAGATAGACAATGTAAAATACAACAATACAAAATATGACAAATAATGATTCCTACACTAAAGGAATTGCAAATACATGATGAATAAACAAATAAATAATAAAACAAATATGAACATATTTCATGCAAGATTAATAAAATAAAAAATATTTTATACATATATGATATAAATAATGCAAACAATGTATAAATAAAAAGAATAGTATATAATGATTTTGAATAAATAAAATAAAATATAAATAATATAAATGAGACATAAATATATTTTATATAAAATATGATATAATATAATACTATACAATGTATAAAATAATATAATAACTAATTTATGAAAGTAATATATAATTAAAATAATATTAAACAAAATAAAATGGTGAAAAATATATATAATACACTAATCATAATATAAACAATATAAATAAAATAGATTAGGTAATATGAAGAAATTTTATAAAAATAAATTTTTAGAAATAATATATATAAATGTAACATAATAATACATACTATACAAAATATAATAACATATAAATTATTAAACAAGTAAAATAATATATATAGTAATAATTAAAATATATAAATAATACATATACAATATATATATATATATATATAATTTATACTATTAATAGATTAAAATAAAATAACAATATAATAAAAAAATAAAGAAATCGGGATCAAATAACAATAATAATAAATAAAAAGGGTTAAAAATAGCAATTAAAACAAATTAAAAGGAGCGAATGAAAAAACGCGTTAAAATACAAGGGCCAAAGCGAAATTAAGCCTTTTCTCCAAAACGGCATCATTCCAATTTTTACCTTTAAAACAGCCTGGGGTTAAATTGAAACAAAATGAAAAGTTTAAGGTTAATTTAAAATAAATGAAAAGTTAATTTGAATGAAATTAAAATAATAAAAATTGCGGAAGGACTGAAATGGCAATTACACCATTCAGTGAAAACACGCGGATCCTTCGGGTCGGGTCAACTGCGCACACGGATCCTAGGCTTTGAAACGACGCCGTTTCTTAAGCTTTATATAAGCCAATTTTTCAGTCAAAAATTCATTTTGTGCCCCCTACCTTAAAAAAAACTTTGAAATGCTCTCAAAAAGAGCCCTCGTCCCTCTGTCGGAGTCGGTCAACGAGCTTCGGCCTCCCGCCTTCACGCGCCCACGCGCCGTTACCCACGGCAGCACTCAGGTATAAAATTTCGTCCTTTTCTCTCTGTTTTTATTTTTTTCTCTGAATATCTCTGTGTATATTCTCTTTTTTCTCTGCCTTTGTATCAGTATATCCCCCCCTTTTTACAAGTTTTTGTAAGGCTTTTTATATCCTTTGAAATACACGAAATGAAAAGGAAATAAACATTGTTCCTGTTTTGCCGTAGTTTGCTGTTGTTTCCTTCTTCTTTTGTAGGTGTGAAGCGACGGAGAATCCGGCGACGATGGTGTGAGGTACACTAATTGCGGCGCGATCTGGTGGTGCACCATTCCCGAGGATTTTGGCGTGACGTTTGGGATACTGGCCCTTACGGCGCGAGGGTTCTCAGAAACCCTAGATTCCCTGGGATTAGTTTAGGCATTGGGCCTTTTGGGCCCCGTATGTGTTTGGGTCTAGGTATGGGTTAGTTTAGGGTCTGTAAGTGGGTATTGGGCCACGGGTTTAGATTGGGTAGTCTGTTGCTGGGTGTAATTCGGGTTTAGGGTATTGGGTCTGGTTTTAGGCTTTGGGTTTAATTTTGGCTCTGTAACAGGGATCGTTTTTGGACATTTATTATTATTATTTTTTTATTTTGGTTTTCAAGGGCCCGGGCAAAAATGGGCTATTACAGCGGTCCCTCTTTGCTCATTGTCGTGTAACGAGAATAGAGCAAAGACAACAGAAGGCCCAATTTTGCCCGGTCTTGGCCAAGCCTCGACTTCTTGGTCCTCGTCCTCTTCAAATGGCTCCAACTCCACTGCAACTTCAACCGTATTGGAACTTTATCTTGATTTCAGTAAGTTTGATAGCTTCAACTTCATGAAGGCAGTATCTACTATCTTTTGATCTGCTCCACTGCAAACTCAGGGAGACCAGATCTGATATTTTCAATCTGGTCCCTGCAAACTCAGGGATCACCAGATTGATGTCTTCGATCTGCTTCCTGCAAACTCAAAAATTGTCAGACATGCTATTTTCAGTCTGCTCTACTGTAAACTCAGGGATGTCAGACTGGTGGTTTAAATTTGTTCCACTACTGCTTAGGGAAAAAGATTTGTCGTTCGATCTTGGTTCCCTACTGCTTAGGGTGATAAGATCTACAATCTTTGACCTATTCCACTGCTGGTCAGGGAGATAGGGCTGGTGGCTTAAATCTATTCCACTACTGCTTAGGGAGACAAGCTTTGCCGTTCGATCTTGGTTCCCTACTGCTTAGGGTGACAAGATCTACAATCTTTGACCTATTCCACTGCTGGTCAGGGAGATAGGGCCGGTGGCTCAAATCTGTTCCACTACTACTTAGGGAGACAAGACTTGCCGTTCGATCTTGGTTCCCTACTGCTTAGGGTGACAAGATCTACAATTTTTGACCTATTCCACTGCTGGTCAGGGAGATAGGGCTGGTGGCTTAAATCTATTTCACTACTGCTTAGAGAGACAAGACTTTCCGTTCAATCTTGGTTCCCTACTGCTTAGGGTGACAAGATCTACAATTTTTGACCTATTCCACTGCTGGTCAGGGAGATAGGGCTGATGGCTTAAATCTGTTCCACTACTGCTTAGGGAGACAAGACTTGTCGTTCGATCTTGGTTCCCTACTGCGTAGGGTGACAAGATCTACAATTTTTGACCTATTCCACTACTGGTCAGGGAGATAGGGCTGGTGGCTTAAATCTGTTCCACTACTGCTTAGGGAGACAAGACTTGTCGCTCGATCTTGGTTCCCTACTGCTTAGGGTGACAAGATCTACAATTTTTGACCTATTCCACTGCTAGTCAGGGAGATAGGGTTGGTGGCTTAAATCTGTTCCACTACTGCTTAGGGAGACAAGACTTGCCGTTCGATCTTGGTTCCCTACTGCTTAGGGTGACAAGATCTACAATTTTTGACCTATTCCACTACTGGTCAGGGAGATAGGGCTGATGGCTTAAATCTGTTCCACTATTGCTTAGGGAGATAAGACTTGTCGTTCGATCTTGGTTCCCTACTGCTTAGGGTGACAAGATCTACAATTTTTGACCTATTCCACTGCTGGTCAGGGTGATAGGGTCGATGTCTTCGATCTGCTTCCTACAAACTCAGGAATTGTCAGATCTGCTATTTTCAATCTGATCCCTGTAGGCTCAGGGATCACCAGATTGATGTCTTCGATCAGCTTCCTACAAGCTCAGGAATTGCCAGATCTGCTATATCCAATCTGCTCCACTGCAAACTCAGGGGTGTCAGACTGGAATCTTCAACCTTACTACATTGTCCTTTAGAGGACAAAACCTGTAGAATGGATATATGATTTTGTCTAATAATTAGGATGCCTTGATCGAAATGCATCAAATGCTCCTAATTAGATATGCTATGATATGTAAAAATGATATGAGTGTGGTTTCTGCTCAAGGTGTTATCATTCATTTATCCGTTAAGGTTTCATCTTCGTTCCCCTTGAAGTATCATTTTTTGCTCAATTATTTTGCCCCGTGGTAATCCTAAGTCCACTCCACTCGAACCTTGGGACATGAAGTTTGTGCCTCCTACTGTAATAACATTTGGCTTCTTCCATCCAATCTATTACCACTCATAGGTATAGAACTTGTATCGTTTTCCACCATTCCCATGAATGCAGGGTCTCTCGACAATGATCCCCTTTTATACTTGGCTTGACCTTGTTCGTCATTTGCCGGTATGGTATCACCAACGAAATTGTCTTATCCAATAAAGATCCGAAGAGATAATCATTTTCCAATATTTCCAATACCTTAGGCTTGGTGAGTTCTGAACAATAGTCCTGTTTCAGATTCTCATATTATTTAGAAGCTTTCAGAGTAATCTACGAAACTTCTTTTATGAAAGTGTTATTAGTCCATAGATCGTAATTTCAATAAATGCTTGAAAAAGAACACAGAAATAGATAAAAATGAAATTAGTCAGGAGCATAGCTCGGAAAAATAATTTAATCAAAGATAACCCAGGCAATAAAAGAAAATTGATTTGGGTGTATCTCAAAAAGAATAAATCAATCAAAGATAAGGAATTCAAAAATGGGTAGGATAGAGGCTAGGTGCCCTAGATATCGCAGCCTGAACTTCTTTGTTCCAACTTCTTGAGGACCATTTTAAACTCAATATGTGTTTAGGGGATCCGGAGTACTTTGTCGATGCCCCAAGGCGTACCGTACTTCCTCACTGCTAATTTAGACGTAGCAAGACTACTGTATGCCCCACTTTTATTCAAAATTTGAGCCGCCCTTTTTGGGTTTTCAACTCAAAGCCCCTTTGGTCTCAAAGCACCCTTTGCGGGTTTTTGCCTTGGCCTCTCCTTTTTTTTTTTTTTTGACTCAAGGCACCCTTTGCGGGTTTTCACCTTGACCTTTTCCCTTTCAGGTAAAATACTTCTTGTTTGAACCTGAATTCGCCGGATTAGGCATGTCTTCGCCATTCATCTCGATCAATATCAATGCTCCTCTAGAATAGGCCCTACATTAGTCCTTCCCAGTTTGGTATATGCTTTCCCCTAAAATTATTTTGTAGGGGAAAAATCTTTTTCAACATCAGGTTTCTTCGTGGAATTCCCTAAGATGAACTTCTTTAACCTAAGCTCGCATCATTTGGCTGTGATAAATGTCTTTTAACCTTTTCTTCAATTCACTTCAATTCCATAATGGGTAAAATGTTGCCCCAGTGAAGGTTCTGGCTGACGTTCAATAAGACAGAGAATAAATGATAGCTTCTTATACCAATCTTTACAAGTCTTAGCCACCTTTCTCTTTTTTTTGGCAACTTTTGCTATACAGTGATACGCTACCTGATCTTTGGATAAACTGTAGACTTTGACTTTGTACAGTTATGCATTCTGTGTTGGCATCTGATCCTCTTTTTTCTTTCTGTTTTTTTTTTTTGAATTTGATGACTATCGACTTTACAATATTGGCATATGAAGCAACATTTACCCTCTTAGTGAAGTAGACGACGACCATAACAATGAATTGATGACAACTTGAAGCGTTTAACAAGATTGGGCCCATCACATCCATGCCCCACATATGAAAAATTTGTGAAGAACTGGAGTAGGCATATGAATCTTGTCTACTTAAATTCGGCATAGCTGCTACCACCCCTTTCTATATAAATTGGTAGTACTTGATTCTCATGTTTAGCCCGCATCTTAGTATCCCAGGCTTGTCCTGATATGATAGTGCAAAACATCTTCGAGTCTTTTTGAAAATAACTCAAGATGTCTCACATTATTTCTATGGTAGGCTGGGCTTCACCCATTTCCTAGGCTCGTAATATCCAATGACCCTTTGTAGAGTAAGGTCTATTTTTCATCTTGTTAAATCATTCTTAACAAGTCAGAAGATATGTCACAATCTCTGTCATCTTCAAAATCCTGAGACCCCCTAGACCCATATCTTGTTTAAAAAGGGAGTCAGTAACAATGTCGCTCATGTCATTGATATCTGGGTACCTAGGTATGAAGGCAAGAAATCCAAAGAATAAATGATTCTAAGGATGATTATTTGTATGGTTATGAATGAAGAATGAAAGAATATTCTAAAAATGTACAATAGAAAGAATAAAAGAATATGTGCTCAAACAGATGCATTTTATTGAAATAAAAATTTAGGACACAAGCCTATTTCACAAAAGGGGTCTTATTGCCTCTAGGCTTAAGGCAACAAGCATGTTTTGCACATTACTCTAGATTAGCCCTAAAAGTACAGGGATTTCTTCCACAGTCTCATTATTCAAAACATTCCCAAGTACACAAGGGCTTGTAAACTTCGTTCTCTGATTCCCTCTTCGCTTTTGATTTCTTCAAGGGATCACAACTTTTTTGTCTCCATGATTGGGTAATGGGTTCTCCACACTGGGTGTATCATCAATCTTGACAACTCCCATCTTAAGAAGTCTCTCAACTACCTTTTTGAAGGCAGTACAATTTTCTATTGAATGCCTCGTTACTCCTGCGTAGAAATCACATTGAACGTTGGAGTCATACCATTTAGGGTATGGGGGTTGTAACGGCTACAGATAACATGGGGACACCACATGTACATCAAACAAAATTTGATATAGCTCCTTATATGTCATCGGGATTGGCGTAAATTGGAGCTTTTCAGAGTTTTGCTTTGGAGAAAGCTGATCGTTGGTAGTTACCATCCTTGGCTGGTTCATGGTAATTGGCTCCGAATGACTCTTGTTATACCTACCGATTCTTTTTTCCTTCTTCCTCAGGGCATTTGAGGTCCCTTCTCCTCTTTCTCTTGTTTCTACCGGAGCAACCAGTTTGGCTGGATCATTATTCAGGTCAAAATCTGAACCTATTGGGGACTTCAACAAGGCCAAAGTATCAGCTTGACATTGGGGTTCAATAATGACGGGTCCCTTATGTGAATGCGTACCTAGTTGAGTCGGGACACCTTTTGGAGCATAAACGATGTCTTCCTCATCATCCACGTTGTTGACTATTGGACCTCTCATTTTTCCAATTCCTCCAGCTAGTAACTGGGTTAGCTGGCCTATGATATTTCTTTGAAATTCCAGCATTTCTTGTTGAATTTTAGTCAATTGCCCCTGCATTTGTATTTGCATTTGCTCTATCTTTTCCAATATTTGTTCCATGTTTTCCAAATTTTCTCTCTCTCCTATAATTTAAACTAATTAGACTCTCTCTATACATTTGAATGCATATGATGTTATGTAATGCAAATGCATGAATGCAAAGAAAGAGAGGCGTTGATTCTGAATTCAGTTACATGAGAAAAACTTTTCTAGAAAACAAATTTCTTTACATAAAACGGATCGCATACACGGCCTTGTCTTCATAGTCCAAGTGAGAACATCAATCCCCTTCTTCGCAAAAGTCAAATCTTGCAAACTTCTAATAGTTGCCTCATCTTGCTCTTTTTGCTTGATCTGGACCGCGACTCCTGATCACTCGTTAGCCTCTTCAAGAAAGCCGAGATGTGGTAATTCTCGAATAGTCTTCGTCAACTTGAATCCTTGGGTGATAAGGTCTTGTATTTCTTCACGGGCTATCAGTCTTCTCTCGTTGCATTCACTTGGACTATATTCGGACGACCATATTATAATCCACTTTATCAAAAAACCCGTTTTCTTATGACAAACTTTTCTATTTAACAATAGAATTAGAAATCAACACCTCTTTTCTATGATATGAATGCAATGCAATCAAAACAAAAGAGAACACGTTAGCACAAGAAAAATAAATAACCTAGAACACCTATCAGGGTGACCACTAGGGTTTGACATAGTTCTACCTAAGGTGGGCCCTTAAGGTTCACTATATGTGGTTTAGTTCTAGAGTTGAGGTACCTGAACCAGCAGATTCCTCGATCCTCACCCATTATAGGTTCATACGGATCAAGTTCGGTTCAGGGGAATACATTTCCCTATGGCTGCACGGAGATGAAAATCTCACGAAGACATAAGTACGGATGTATCCCGAAATCGATTCACTATCCTGCACGGAGGTGAAAACCTCACGAAGGAGTAGCTTCTCGCTCCCACTGTAACACCCCAAACCCGGCCCAAACGCCACGACCGGATCTAGTATGTCACTAAGAAAATTTTGGAAAACATGTCGTATTTTCAGAAAATATTTTTCTAAAGTTTATCCTTTTATTCGAAAAAATAAATAGTTGATAGTTTAAATAAAATATGCCTTTATGAATTAAAAACCCAAATTTAAATACATGCATTAGTTCAATAAGAATTTAAATAACTAAAAGTAATTAAAGCCCAAAATAAAACAAAATATAAACTAGTGGCCCATGGCCTTATTACAACGAGATTTAAAATCCAGTAATTAAAAATATAAAATAATAACTTGAGTCTTTTTGCTGGATCCAGATGTTATTTTGCATGGCCACCTTGCACTCCTCTCCAGCCCGGTCCAATGCACTAAGTGCTACCTGAAATATTAATTAATTGGTTGAGTCGCGAGACTTAGTGTGCAACCCTCATGCACCATTAGATGTGGGCCTTAGCCCCATAAAACAAAATAAACAGTTAAATATACATAATAAAAATTAATATGCAAGCCCAACCCAAATCCTAGGTTTCCATCCGCTACACGCCCCCGTACCAGCCATTCACACCATTGGGGATTTCTACAATCAACCCACACCGCTACACGCCTTGATGGCAGTCTTGCTACTCATCATCAAATCATGGCTGTAGCCACTACAACAGATCACGGCAAAAGCCGCTACAACAGATCACGATAAAAATCGCTACAACAGATCACGGTAAAAACCGCTACAACGTATAACTTCCTCCTTTCATCAACCCAACACATGCAATCACAAAAAATCAATATACTTATATCATTTAATCAGAACATTCACTAACCTGGTGATTTGCTTTTACCCTCTTTGGGTTTCCATCATTAAGCCGGAATTTCGGCATTTATCAAGACATATAAAACTTATAATCATATATTTATCAAACAGATCTAGATGGTGTGGAAAATTACACACCTGATTAATGTAGATACCCTTGCTAAACCGATCTACGCTTTGCTTCAAAAAGCCAGAAAGATGTGAAAATAGGCCTCTCCTATATTCGGCCATAGTTAGTATTCTACCTGATTTTATATATATGAATAAACAAATCCTCTTACCTTGAAATCCCGAATGTAACACGATTCTATAACTTAGAGATCTATGAGTTTTGGCTTCTAGGAAAAATCCCGGAAAGATGATCTATCGCGCTTTCGGCTTTTGAAAGAACTAAAAATTGAAAAGATGGCTAAGGGAGATTCGACCAATGAATATTAAGGAGAAGAATAGTTGTAGTTTCGGCTTTTGTATCAAAGTGAAGATGAGGGAATAGGCTTAGAGATTTCGGCTTTTGCAGAGAATGAAGAAGAAGATGGAACTTTAGGAGTTTTCGGCTTTTACTCAGAGAAGAAGAGAAAAGAATGAGAGAAAAACCCCAAATGCCGAAATTGAAGAGATATTCCCCCTATTTATAGAAAATTTGGCACTTACCTAACTTTGCAGATAAATCCTATCTTTTCTCCTTTATCTTAATCTACTGGCTCATCTAAAAGAGACTTAATTATCTCTAACTCCTCCCTCCTTTATCAGCATATTATCCACATATTTTAAACATTAAAATCCCTAATTTTAGCCTTTATCTGCTTATTATCCTCATAAAATAAATTCCTAAATAATAGCCTTTATCTGCTTATTATCCACATATTTTAAACATTAAAACCCTTAAATTTTAGCCTTGTTGCCATCCACTCCACCTAATCCTAATGCCCAAAATTTAGCTAACTTAAATTAAAAGAATTGGGCTCCATGAAACTTAAATTTGGGCCCCTTAATCCCTTGCGTGGCGTCACCTCCTAAGATTGGGCCACAAGCCCACTTTGGTATTTTAAACATAGATACTACCTTTTAAACCCCTATAATGCCCAAACAGAAAATTTTAATCAAGGCCTCTACCTAAGCCTGAGCCCAATTTGGACCCCTAACACTTAAATTAACACATTAAACATATCCTACCTATTAAACGCATAAGGGTGTGACCACAACGGTCATGCAATACAATGCAGAGATATTTTATACAAACAGAATCGCATGCAAATAAAAAGGATCATAATTTTTAAACCAGATTTTTAAATTCAGACATAAGGACATAGAACTATCAATTTTTCGGCTTGACTCTCTTATTGATCCCCAGTGGAGTCTTCAAGCTGTCGAAACCATTTTTAAAATCGGTTTGGAAAATGAATGGGGATCGACTTTAAAAACGAAAATGGGAGTCGCCACCAATCCCTTTTTACTTAGGTGTGATTGGATCACCTTGTAAAACATTTTATTTTAAAACATTTAATTTTGGTTCACAAAAAACAAGAAAACAGGTTCGGGAGTCGGTTACGTATGAGGAAGGGTTAGCACCCTCATAATGCCCAAAATTGGTATCTAATTGATAAAATCATGTCTGAATGTTGAGAATAAAGAAAGTTAGAAAATATGATCCTTTTATTAGAAAGAAAATCACGACTTACTTATCACAAAGAAATAAAGTACGTTACCCAGTAAGTTAAGGTATAGCACCTTATGACTTTGAAATTAAGCTTGTCTTTATTTTAGAAAATTCCTACCTCGAGACTCAAAGCGTTGAACCCAGTAAGTTAAGGCACAACACTTTGAATTCCCAAGAATAGGTTTTTATTTAAAACTTGAGATTTCTTTATTCCGAGAGAATATAAACATCACATCCAGTACGTTAGGACACGATATTTAAAAACTTTCGTAATCAAAATCATCTCATGATTTACAAAATTTGTAAAAAGGTATTTAGTTATTTAGCCAAACGGAAAATCGCAACCCAGTACGTTAGGGCACTATTTCCCGAATTTCTAAATACCAAAACATTGCCTTATTTTAAAAACTTTTAAAAGATAATGGTTTTGCAAAAAATGGATTTTTATTTTAAATAATAATCCATGTAATAATATTGCATTTATCAAATTATTGCACATAAATATTAAAAGCAATTATAATATGTCAACATTTAAGATAGACAATGTAAAATACAACAATACAAAATATGACAAATAATGATTCCTACACTAAAGCAATTGCAAATACATGATGAATAAACAAATAAATAATAAAATAAATATGAACATATTTCATGCAAGATTAATAAAATAAAAAAATATTTTATACATATATGATATAAATAATGCAAACAATGTATAAATAAAAAGAATAGTATATAATGATTTTGAATAAATAAAATAAAATATAAATGAGACATAAATGAGACATAAATATATTTTATATAAAATATGATATAATATAATACTATACAATGTATAAAATAATATAATAACTAATTTATGAAAATAATATATAATTAAAATAATATTAAAAAAATAAAATGGTGAAAAATATATATATAATACACTAATCATAATATAAACAATATAAATAAAATAGATTAGGTAATATGAATAAATTTTATAAAAATAAAGTTTTAGAAATAATATATATAAATGTAACATAATAATACATACTATACAAAATATAATAACATATAAATTATTAAACAAGTAAAATAATATATAGTAATAATTAAAATATAAATAATACATATACAATATATATATATAAATTTATACTATTAATAGATTAAAATAAAAATAACAATATAATAAAAAAATAAAGAAATCAGGATCAAATAACAATAATAATAAATAAAAAGGGTTAAAAATAGCAATTAAAACAAATTAAAAGGAGCGAATGAAAAAACGCGTTAAAATACAAGGGCCAAAGTGAAATTAAGCCTTTTCTCCAAAACGGCATTGTTCCGATTTTTACCTTTAAAACAGCCTGGGGTTAAATTGAAACAAAATGAAAAGTTTAAGGTTAATTTAAAATAAATGAAAAGTTAATTTGAATGAAATTAAAATAATAAAAATTACAGAAGGACTGAAATGGCAATTACACCATTCAGTGAAAACGCGCGGATTCTTCGGGTCGGGTCAACTGCTCACGCGGATCCTAGGCTTTGAAACGACGCCGTTTCTTAAGCTTTATATAAGCCAATTTTTCAGCCAAAAATTCATTTTGTGCCCCCTACCTTAAAAAAACTTTGAAATGCTCTCAAAAAGAGCCCTCGTCCCTCTGTCGGAGTCTGTCAACGAGCTTCGGTTTCAAAGTTCCTTGTTACTTAGAGAAAATTTGTGTAATTTTTTGAAAAATACTGTTTTGGGTTGGGCTTAGATCGAAACCCACTTATTTACTTAGAAATCATTTAATTACGATGACAAAACAGTTTAGGGTTTATTTTTAAATAAATAATTCTTAAGTTGAACTTTAATCAAAAATAGTTCGTAACATAGTAAATTAAAAGTTTAAACAGAAATAAAGAAATCCTACTTGGGCCTCATGGCCTTATTACATCAATCAAAACCCAAAATAAAATTTATGTACTGAGTAAAATAAAAGCCCAAGTCTTTAAATTTCTCCTTGCGATGCATGGCCACCTTTAGCTCCTGCCGACCCGGTCCATTACTGCTCATCACCTGAAAAAAAATATTTCCCCAACGGGGTGAGTTAACAGACTCAATGTGTACACAACATTAACATTCAACAAATCAGGCATACAAGTTCATATCAAGTTCATATTCATATAAAATAAATGATGCAACCCAAACCCAAGCCTAAAGGTCCATCCGCTACACACCACCCGTACCTGCCAGTCACACCGTGGGGACTACTAAGTCAACCCTCCATCCGCTACACACCATCGAAGGCAGTCGCTGCAGTCGACGTGCTCATCGCCCATATAATTTGTGTCGTTAGACACCATATTCAAATAATGTAACCGAAGTTACCAAATTCAGATAATGTAACCGGAGTTACCATATTCAAATTTTGTGACCGTAGTCACCATATTCCGTTGGTGAGACCGAAGTCAACACCTTCTTCCCCTTTCACATAAATCACGTATGCCCCATAAATTTTATATCATGCATAACATACTTAATTTCTCATTATTCACATGTTAACAATATAACATATTCGTAATCCTATCGAAAGTAGGCAACGTACCTGGGTACTCTTACCACATTTGTGGTACTTAGCCACATTCACATTCTTATGCATATTCATATATTAAAAATAATTGCCATATGATATATCAAAAATTAATGTGAGTACACACCTGATTGGCTTATTAGATTCCTTGAAATCCCGAAGAACGATCTACCGATCTAGATCTTTGACTCCTTGTTGCCAAATTGGATGATCAAGTCCCAAAAATTTGCTAGTATTCTTTTTCCTTGAAATCGGCTATCACTAGACATGTAACCATGTCAGTTTTCGGCTTTTGAAATAATGGAAAATAATTCTAAATACCAAAATTAAGCCTTGGCCGAATATCACTTACCATACAAATTCCAAATCTGAAGAGGATTCCTTGCCCTATATGTCTGTCGAAATCTTCATGTTAGATTTAATCTAACATATACATCATAACCCTTAATCAAATAAATTTATCTTACCTTAGATCCTTGATCCTTGTATTCGACAGTTGTAGAAACCCTTTTGATGTTGTAGTTGATTGCTCCTTTACTTAGAATCAACAAAGATTCGGCTTTGACAGTAGAAACAGAGAAGAAAATAGAAGAAAAGAAGATGGATCTTGCTTAAAGAAAAATTCGGCAGAGAGGGGGAGAGAGCTAGGAAAATTTTGGCAAAGAGGAAGCAAAAGTGAATGAGTAGCCCTCCTGCCCTCCTTTTATAGCCAAAGTTATCAGCCTAGGAGTCCCTTACTTGGCCACCACTCCTCTATATGATAATATTATCCTTATTAAAAAGATTTAATCCATCATTTATCTTTCCAAGATAATCCAATTTTAAAATCTAAAAAAATCCCTTATTTATCAACTTATTAATCGAGTATTTATGAAAATAAAACTCCTCCCATTCTAGAAGCATGCCGTCCACCTCAGCCTTCTGGAAGAAAAAATAAAACCTTCATTATTTGCTTCTCAGGTGACTTGAACTCAGGCCCATTTCCCCTGCATGTGACGCCATTTCCATAGGCCCTAAGTGACATCTTCAGGCCACTTTTCCAAGCCTGATTGTGTGTCAAATTCTACCAACTTTTTCTTTTAAGGCCACCTTGCCCTTATTTCCTATTTTAAACTTTAAAATTTGACATTTCTGCATCATTTCTAAGTTTCCTAAAATTTTCGATCGGCTCTGTTTACTGACCATTTTCTTACATTTCCAGGTTTCCAGAAATGTTCAGGTTTCCAAAAATGTTCAGGTTTCCAAAAATGTTCATTTCCACTTCATTTTTCATACATTTCCGAGTTTCCAAAATATTCAAAAAACTTATTCATGTTCCTAAAGACTTGTCATTTTGTACAATTAAACCGATGATGCATAGGCCTTTTTCAGGATGTTACAGTTCTACCCCCCTTAAACAAAATTTCGTCCTCGAAATTACTTACTACCGAATAATCATACGGTCTAACTCACCCCACTACGCTATTGCTGCGCACTCTGATCCTAAAGAACTATCATACTTTCTAGGCACATTCTCTAGGTTCACATCCAAAGTTTCAGTCACCTCACTAGCAATACAAGAATAAGCTAACCCTATAACAAACAAAGCAATTAAGGGTATTCCAGAGATGAGGAACGTACCCGTAGTCATATCTGGCACATATTCCTCCTCGCGACGGCCAACTGCATAAACCAACCTTGGTTGCCTCGCGTCTGCACCTTCAGCACCTCCTCTTGGTGCTTCACGTCCATGGCCCGAACCATTTCCTCCATGGTTCGGTCCACGACCTTGCTGAGGCTGATGTCCTCCTCTACCCGTCTGGCTAGCATTCTGAACTGCCGGTCGGCTCTCATCTGTTTGCTTGGGACAATCCTTAAGCATATGGTCCTTGGACCCACACTTGAAACATCCTCCCGTCTTTCTCCAGCACTCTCCCAAGTGCCTCTTTCCACAATGTTCACAAGGTCGATACCGCCCTTCTGAACCAACTTGCTGACCTCGCGGCCCATCAACTCTAGGCCTCTTATTCCCAGATGAGCCAGACGATCCAAAACCTCTTTCTGGCCTATTCCGATCAGTGTTCTGCCTTGCAGAATCCTTAATTCCTTCAGCCACTTTAGCCTTTTCCACTAACGCAGAAAATTCCCGCTCTTGATGCGGTGCTATCAACAGTCTCAGATCATCCCTTAGCCCGTCCTCAAAACGGACACAGTGCTCATGCTCAGTCGCCACGACACCTCGAGCGTACCGGCTCAACCTCAGGAATTCCGCTTCATATTCTGCAACAGACTTGTTTCCTTGGACCAGCCCTAGAAAAGCTTTCTGTTGCTCATCAGTGTACCTGGTTCCCACATACTTCTTTTGGTACGCTTCCTTAACGTACTCCCAGGTCAGATCCTCAGCCGTGGCACCATCCCGCACAGTTAACCACCATTGATACGCTTCATCGCGTAACAGTGCCACCATTCCCTTTAACTTTTCTTCAGGGGTCAGATCAAGCTCATCCATGATGCGCTCTGTTGCTTCCAACCAGTACTCAGCTGTACTGGGTGCCACTCCAGATACTCCTCGAAACATTACCGCTCCATTAGCTCGGAGCCGTTCAGGCACAGACTTACGTGTTCCCGAATTTCCTCCTGCCCCCGCCACCAACTCCAGAACTCGCAGCACAGCCCGCGACACAGCATCGTCCCCCGTCTGAGCTTGCTACTCCACACCAACAGCTGGGAGCGGTGGGGGTGGTGGTACCTCATTATCAGACCCTTGACCCGATCTAACGGGTTCTGACCTAGTCATTCTTCCTCTACCGCGTCCACGACGGCCATGTCCTCTAGAGCTCATTTTCTAGCGTCGGGATCTGATTAAAGAATTTTATGGATTAGTCATTGTTCCACTTATTTACCCGCGAAGGAGTTTTATGAAAAGGGATTTAAGAGTGGTTCTTTCATATTCATACAAACACACAGTCTTTTCCATTCATTCATTCATCCATCAAACAAGTATGAACTTCCGTTCATTCAGAGAAACATTGTAGTTTTCATCGTTGATGTTTTTCCACTACCCAGGGGTATTTTCGTAATTTTGTCCTACAGGGACATTTTCGTAATTTTCAAAAGGGAAGAGTTCCTCGGTGATTTTGTCAAAAAGTATTTTGGTAATTTCAAAATCCCGAGGTAATTTGGAAAATTTTTGAAATCCAGGGGTATTTCGAAAATTTTTGACCTCGGGGGTATTTCGGTAATTTTCCAAAAACCAGGGTAAATTTGTAAAATTTAATAAGTTATGGATATTTCAAAAGTTGTAAAACTTTGAGGGTTCTTTTTTTTTGAGAGTTTCCCTTTTCAAATGGTGATGTTTGCAAAAATTTAGGAAACCGGGGTCATTTTGGTCATTTTGTAAGTTAGGGGCAATTTTGAAATTTTTTTCAAAATCAAGGTATTTTTGATAGTTTGCAAATTAGGGTTTGTGAACACTTATAAAATAAGGAAATTTTGGCAAAACTGTTAGGTAGGTTCATATTTTGTAAATCAAGGGCATTTTGGTAATTTTGCCACTAGGGGCATTTTTGTAATTTTCACAAATCAGAAATTTTTCAAAAAATTTTATAAAGATGGTTTTCTCAAATTCAAAAGAAAGTTTTGAGAATTTTAAAACTGGGGTTTGTTGTTTTGTTCTTCTTGTTTTTTTTTTTTTAGGAAAAACATGGCTAGTTCCCTTTCGGGTTTTAGTCATTATATTTAGCCTATGGCCGAGCCCTCTTGGTTAGGGTAAACCAAAGCTACGCACAAGGCAAGATTCGAGTGGAGAGGAGGTGAGTCACGCGGACTGCTTAAATACCAAGCTCCCACCGAAACCATTCCTAGACATGCGCACAGAGGTTGCCACACCTACTGAGCCCTCTGAGTTAGGGTGAACCGAAGCTACGCACCAGGTAGGATTCCTGCGAAGAGGAGGTGAGTCACTAGGACTGCTTAAATACCAGGCTCTTCCGGATCCAATCCTAGACATGCGTACAGGGGTTACCACACCCTAGCTCAGTGACTTAGCCATAGGGTTGTTTAGTGCATTAAGTCTTATGTGTTTGTGTTTGAGTAGACTAGTCCTAGGGTCCAAGTTCCTATCATTCTATTCTACGTTCCATGCCTTTTCTACCCTTATACAGTTCATAAATCACAAAATCACACATAAAGTTAGGGGTACTTACTTGGTGGACTGCGGGTCGGAGACTTAGGTGCCACGCCATAAAACCTGCTTATGTTCAAAGAAAATCATTTGGGCTCGAATTCAAAACTTTTTGGGCCTTAGCCCACAGGCCGAGAGTTTTAAAACTGGGCTCTGATACCAAGCTGAAACACCCCACACCCGGCCCATGAGCCTGAACCGGATCTGGTATGTTCCTTAAGAAAATCGGTTTCAAAGTTCTTTGTTACTTAGAGAAAATTTGTGTAATTTTTTGAAAAATACTATTTTGGGTTGGGCTTAGATCGAAACCCACTTATTTACTTAGAAATCATTTAATTACGATGACAAAACAGTTTAGGGTTTATTTTTAAATAAATAATTCTTAAGTTGAACTTTAATCAAAAATAGTTCGTAACATAGTAAATTAAAAGTTTAAACAGAAATAAAGAAATCCTACTTGGGCCTCATGGCCTTATTACATCAATCAAAACCCAAAATAAAATTTAAGTACTGAGTAAAATAAAACCCCAAGTCTTTAAATTTCTCCTTGCGATGCATGGCCACCTTTAGCTCCTGCCGACCCGATCCATTACTGCTCATCACCTGAAAAAAATATTTCCCCAACGGGGTGAGTCAACAGACTCAATGTGTACACAACATTAACATTCAACAAATCAGGCATACAAGTTCATATCAAGTTCATATTCATATAAAATAAATGATGCAACCCAAACCCAAGCCTAAAGGTCCATCCGCTACACACCACCCGTACCTGCCAGTCACACCGTGGGGACTACTAAGTCAACCCTCCATCCGCTACACACCATCGAAGGCAGTCGCTGCAGTCGACGTGCTCATCGCCCATATAATTTGTGTCGTTAGACATCATATTCAAATAATGTAACCGAAGTTACCAAATTCAGATAATGTAACCGGAGTTACCATATTCAAATTTTGTGACCGTAGTCACCATATTCCGTTGGTGAGACCGAAGTCAACACCTTCTTCCCCTTTCACATAAATCCCGTATGCCCCATAAATTTTATATCATGCATAACATACTTAATTTCTCATTATTCACATGTTAACAATATAACATATTCGTAATCCTATCGAAAGTAGGCAACGTACCTGGGTACTCTTACCACATCTGTGGTACTTAGCCACATTCACATTCTTATGCATATTCATATATTAAAAATAATTGCCATATGATATATCAAAAATTAATGTGAGTACACACCTGATTGGCTTATTAGATTCCTTGAAATCCCGAAGAACGATCTACCGATCTAGATCTTTGACTCTTTGTTGCCGAATTGGATGATCAAGTCCCAAAAATTTGCTAGTATTCTTTTTCCTTGAAATCGGCTATCACTAGACATGTAACCATGTCAGTTTCCGGCTTTTGAAATAATGGAAAATAATTCTAAATACCAAAATTAAGCCTTGGCCGAATATCACTTACCATACAAATTCCAAATCTGAAGAGGATTCCTTGCCCTATATGTCTGTCGAAATCTTCATGTTAGATCTAATCTAACATATACATCATAATCCTTAATCAAATAAATTTATCTTACCTTAGATCCTTGATCCTTGTATTCGACAGTTGTAGAAACCCTTTTGATGTTGTAGTTGATTGCTCCTTTACTTAGAATCAACAAAGATTCGGCTTTGACAGTAGAAACAGAGAAGAAAATAGAAGAAAAGAAGATGGATCTTGCTTAAAGAAAAATTCGGCAGAGAGGGGGAGAGAGCTAGGAAAATTTCGGCAAAGAGGAAGCAAAAGTGAATGAGTAGCCCTCCTTTTATAGCCAAAGTTATCAGCCTAGGAGTCCCTTACTTGGCCACCACTCCTCTATATGATAATATTATCCTTATTAAAAAGATTTAATCCATCATTTATCTTTCCAAGATAATCCAATTTTAAAATCTAAAAAAAATCCCTTATTTATCAACTTATTAATCGAGTATTTATGAAAATAAAACTCCTCCCATTCTAGAAGCATGCCGTCCACCTCAGCCTTCTGGAAGAAAAAATAAAACCTTCATTATTTGCTTCTCAGGTGACTTGAACTCAGGCCCATTTCCCCTGCATGTGACGCCATTTCCATAGGCCCTAAGTGACATCTTCAGGCCACTTTTCCAAGCCTGATTTTGTGTCAAATTCTACCAACTTTTTCTTTTAAGGCCACCTTGCCCTTATTTCCTATTTTAAACTTTAAAATTTGACATTTCTGCATCATTTCTAAGTTTCCTAAAATTTTCGATCGGCTCTGTTTACTGACCATTTTCTTACATTTCCAGGTTTCCAAAAATGTTCAGGTTTCCAAAAATGTTCATTTCCACTTCATTTTTCATACATTTCCGAGTTTCCAAAATATTCAAAAATTTATTCATATTCCTAAAGACTTGTCATTTCGTACAATTAAACCGAAGATGCATAGGCCCTTTTCAGGATGTTACAGCCCACGCACCGTTACCCACGGCAGCACTCAAGTATAAAATTTCGTCCTTTTCTCTCTGTTTTTTTTCCTCTGAATATCTCTGTGTATATTCTCTTTTTTCTTTGCCTTTGTATCAGTATATCCCCCCCTTTTACAAGTTTTTGTAAGGCTTTTTATAGCCTTTGAAATACACGAAATGAAAAGGAAATAAACATTGTTCCTATTTTGCCGTAGTTTGTTGTTGTTTCCTTCTTCTTTTGCAGGTGTGAACGACGGAGAATCCGGCGACGATGGTGTGAGGCGCGCTAATTGCGGTGCGATCTGGTGGTGCGCCATTCGCGAGGATTTCGGCGCGATGTTTGGGATACTGGCCTTGCGGCGCGAGGATTCCCAGAAACCCTAGATTCCCTAGGATTAGTTTAGGCATTGGGCCTTTTGGGCCCCGTATGTGTTTGGGTCTAGGTATGGGTTAGTTTAGGGTCTGTAAGTGGGTATTGGGCCACGGGTTTAGATTAGGTAGTCTGCTGCTGGGTGTAATTCGGGTTTAGGGTATTGGGTCTGGTTTTGGGCTTTGGGTTTAATTTTGGCTCTGTAACAGGGACCGTTTTTGGACATTTATTATTATTATTATTATTATTTATTTTGGTTTTTAAGGGCCTGGGCAAAAATGGGCTATTACAAATGTTATGCTTAATATCAAATATTGCATAAAAATATACATTTATAAAAACTATTTAAAATTAGTTACCAAAAAAATTAAATTATATTACTAAAATAATCCTTAAATATTTGTATGATATATTAAAATAATATCTATATAAATATAATAACTTTTATATATAGTAACATTGCATTAAGATTTTTAAATATTAAATATTATTTATTTAAAATCACTTAAAATTATTATTTCGGTAATTATATTTTATTAGTTTATAATATTATTTTTTAATAATTTTTTTTAGATTATATTAAAATTTTAAAACTTGCCATAGTAGTTGTCATTTTGCTTATAAATATAATTTATCTCTAAAAAAACAATAAATATATTTATTTAAAATTTATAAGATATTTTAATATCTAAAATATTTTTAACTAAGGATAAATATGATATTTTCAATCTATTTCTTACCCATGTAATACTATTATTCACCTCAACTATTATATATACTAAGTTTTGTCACATCCACGCAATGTGGGTGAACAAAAATATTTTACGATTAAAATATTTTAATATAGAAAAAGTGGTAATAAATTTGTATTTTAATATTTAAATTTGTATTTTAATATTTCTATTTGATTTTTAGATTCATAATTTTAAATTCTTTTTATTTTAAGATAATATAAAAAAAAACAACATATTTCTCTATATAATTTTATAATTGAATTGATGTACTAATCAATTGAATCAACTATGTAAATACTTAATACTTTGGAATCCCCTTTTCTATTACTACTCTACTCTATTGTAGCTCCCCAAAGCAAAAGGTGAAAAGAGCAAGGTAGTAGAAGGATGGAGAAGTATATACAGACAACTGTAATATGTGAATATGATGGATCAAGAAAGAAAATCCTATTTGAATATGAATATGAAAGCAGGGTTTGGGTTCGGGTTGAAATAGATAATAAAAAACGTTCTACTTTACATCACAATAATTGCTGATAAAAACACAATAATCATCAAAATCTGATTAATCCAAAGGATAAACTAACCAGAAAACAACATAAGCATCAAAGTAAAAGAAGAAAAAAGCTTTTTGGCTAACTGAGGGGGACCATGTAGAAAATAGCCAAAAGTCTTTTGTTTTTGAGAATCTGGTAGCCCACTGAAGTCGTCTAGATTGTTTCAAGCATTACTAGATGGAGACAAAGCAAGACCGATATGATAACAATGTCCCATTTCAAACTGATTCTTGACACATCATTGCTTGGAGTCGATGTTGTACAAGATGAGTCTTGGACCAGGGTAGTGAAGATGGTTGAGTTGTTAAAGCCAGCATAGGAACATGTGGTTCTACTGCAACCCGAGGTGGTGACATTGCCAAGCGATAAACCTTGAGAACCTTCACATTGCATTGATGGGCATCTGTCCCATCTCGATGGTCTGTTCTGGGAAGGTTCACAGTGTAATCTGACCAAACCAGCATCAGATTCTAATTCAATTAGCATATTGAAAACCCCAAAATTTCCTTAAAAAATAACAAGGCGTTTAAACATATATACTCACGTCCAGTTGTTAGCAGCTTCGCAGGTGCATCTCACACAGCCGTTTGCAGTGAAGACGTATGTGCCATTAGCAGCGAGTAGAGGAAAGTCCAATGAGTCACTTCTTACTGATGAGTTACAGGCTGTAGAAAAATTAATAAAAATTAGTCAAATTAATCGAAAATTAATCTCACTTTGAAAGGTTGGACCACAAATCACAAATTCATTGAATCATGAATGGTAATAATAATTTTCCTCCATCCACACCTACCCACTCATTAACCCACTCATTAAGCCCAAACACCCAACCCAACTAACAGCAAGAACAGAGCATTGGGAAACAAGGAAGGCAAAACATCCATCATACTTACAAGTGGGTCCCATAGATGGAAGAGAAAACAAGTGGTGGGTCACCCCATCCCATCATATGATTTTTGACAAGACTATTGATTATTTCAATGGTTAAAATAATTTCCTTTTTAAAAAAAAATAAAACTACTACAGCTTTTTTGTTTTAGCAGAGGGGTAAAACGAAATTATTAATACCTTTAAGAGGAACATCAATGGGTTGCTCAGCTTTTAACTGATTCTGGGCGGTGATACCATTAATCCGAGCTAAAGTTGCCTCATCGGTTCCAAACTCCTGAGCAATCTCTGGCAAAGTACTGTTAGGTTCCACCACGTGTGCGTAATGCACCACTTTCTGACCGTCAACGTCATCGCAGCTACACGGCAACGGGATTTGCAGAGTGTCCCCAACAACTATCAAATCGGGATTCGAAATGTTGTTGGCAGCTGCAATTTGCGGGAACAGCACTAATTGCGAGAACACCTCGGCCGCTATGTGGTAAAGCCCGTCCCCTGGTTGAATCGTGTATGTGGGACCGCCGCTGGAAGTCCCGGTTCCGTTGTAACAAACACAATTGATGGGGACTCTGATGAGTTGTCGTGCAGCTATGGTGCGGTTGCGCGGAGTGGAAAGCGGCAAGTCGTTGGCTCCGAGGAGACTCTGGAAGCTCGTGACGTTGAAAAGCGATTGGATAGCGCCAAGGTTGGTGTTGTTGACGGTGATGTACCCGACAAGTGCACGGCATGAACTCGGGGAGCTACATCTGAATTCTTGAGCAGTACACTGATCCAGGGTGAGAGCTAAGAGCAACCCAAGAATTATAACAAACAGTTTAGAGAACCCCATTTTTCTTTTTCGCATGCAGATTGAAGAAAACCTGGGAAAAATATTTGATGTTCAGAGAAAAATTAAACAAAGCATGTGAATGACTTGAAACTTTGTCTTAGTTTATATATATTTAAAAATGTATTATGGTTATCGTGCTGCTTACAAGTCGTATTTTATGTATATGAGAAAAGGATATAAGTTAACTACGTAGCCGCCATTGGAGTATTGACGCCGTTATTATATTAACCAGTCAACGCGTTTTTTTATAATGCTATATTATCAGCCATGGAGGGCCTAACGCTCCTTTCTATAATTCGCGGCATTTTGAAAACTTTGATTAATCAGTCAACAACAGATCGAAGTTTCCAGGAACCAATCAGCGTGTCCCGCAAAACGCCAATGGGGCAAAGCTTGGAATACCAGTTAGTACCAATACCTTAAGGTATACGTAACCTTGTGTACCCATTTGTCAAATCACATATTTAGCAAAGCTTCGCTCTGTGCAAGTAGACAAAGGAGGAGAGTGTAGAGTAGTAGTGTTCTACAAACAAGCTCTGCAATTTTATTAGAAACTAGATAAGGTAAATTCTTAATGACGTTTTTGTAAATGAATTGAAAAGAAACTCCAAACTTTAGAAAATGAACTCTGTAAATTCTTGAATCTTATCTCTTCCTTTCTCTGCTTTGATGATTGTTTATATAGACTTGAATAACTACAACAATTTTACTGACTTCTTTAACTGCCTAACAACCTAACTATGTGAGTCTTAACAAATTTCAAACTTGAAAAGCATTAATAAAAGTCAATAATGAACACTCGAAGGCATAAATGTATTAGGTACTGTAACGGGCCATTTTTGCCCGGCCCAAGAGAGAATTAAAGCCTAAATCAGATTACCCAAATTAAACCCTAGCCTAAATTTGTCAACCCATTACAGAAAATTTTCCAGCAGCCTCCCTAGTCTCTCCTCAGCGCCGCCGACTTCTTGCCTCCCCCACTCGCACCAGTCACCTTTGCACGCTGCTGACACCTGCACAGAGAAGCAAAAACATGCAGCAACCAAGACAAAGAGAAGACGACAAAAACAAAACGAAAGAAAACAAAACTGAATCTTTGTAAATCGGTTATAAAAAATCGAAATAAACCCTTTGTATCGGCTTCTTCCTTCTTCTGAAATTTTTAGGAATCATCAGAAATCAAAAAAACATTAAAGGTTGATTTCGTTTTCATTTTTTTATTGATATTATTTACTCTCGTTTTATTTTTATTTTTACTATTTCGAATCGTTGCAAACAAAAACAAAAAAACAACGAAGGGACTTACCCGTAACCCCTCAGTCGCAGCATCGGAGTCCGCTTTCTCCGTGGACGAAACTCGGCCTGGGGAGGGGCGCTGAAGGTCCTTTTCCTTCGTTTCGGGACACCGAAGGTCAAGCCTTCGACAAGGGGCTTCGAACGGGGCTAAAATCCCCTCTCCATGCGCCATTGGCCACCGATTACGATGGTGGTGCGTAGATCGGCCGGATAATCCACTCGTCGGAGAAAGGGAGAGTTGAGAGAAGAGAGGCAGAGGGGATTTGGTTTAATGGTGGCTGCTGTGTTTAATTTTTTCTTTAGGGTTAAAATCTGTTTTGTTTTTTAAAAAAAAATTGGGTCTTTTAACATGGAGTGAAACGACGCCGTTTGCTAAAGGGGGATCTGCGCATATCCCTTAAAAGGGATAATTGCGCGCTTGGTCCCCCATTTTTCGGTGCTTGTTGATCAAGTCCCATTCACATTCGTTTTTTTATTTTTTAAAATCTTACCCTATTATTTCCATCGTGTTTTAATCTTGTCCTTATCCGTCCCTTTTTTTTATATTTGTGATTTTGGTCCTCAGTATTTTATTCTGGTTTTAATCTAGTTTCCACCCTGTTTAAAAGATTTATATATTTATTTTCTTCAAATTTGTATTATTATTATTATTTATTTCGAGTTTTTGTATATTATTTTTATTAAACTATATATATTGTTTATTTTCATTTTTTTGACACCTTTTTAAAATTATTTCCCATATTACTTACTTTTTATTATGTATTCTTGACTTAAAATCATTTTGTTAATTATTTAAAATTGTTTTATGTATTATTTCTTTTAAAATTGTTTAATTCATTATTCTTTGACTATTAATATTGATGTTTAAATAGTGTAAACTATGTGATTGTCGTTCTTGTATGTATTATAATTTGTTTGTTCGCATTTCTATATCATTGATATTATCATCATCGTTATTATTGTTATATTATTGTTCTATTATCAGTATTATTATTCATGCGTATTAATGTTTTATATCAACGATACCAATGCTATGTATTATGTATATTATGTTATCATTATTTGTGTCACAATACCATTATTCGTCGAGCATAACCCCCATTCACGTTTTAAATAATGTTTCTTTAAAATATAATCTAAATTTTTTATAAATTTCATCCAAAAAAAAACAAAAGTTTTCAAAATAAGGCAATATTCTATGTTTGGAAACCCGAGAGATCATGCCCTACGTACTGGGTTTCGATTTTTTCGCTTGGCCAAACAATCAAATATCCTTTTGATATATTTTAATGCATGAGTCTCGGGAGTATTGAGATGATCTTGGATTCGAGGACTTAAATTATTGTGTCCTAACGTACTGGATGTGATATTTTGTTCCTTCGGAACGAGAAAATCTTAATATTCAATTCGAGAAAATTCAAATTTTAATATTCAAATCCAAGAAAGTTCAAACATTTCTAAACGAGATTAAATTTTTGAATTCTTTTTAAAATTTTCAACTTTCGACATTGAGACATTAATTAATTAGTTTGGTACCAATTTTGGGTGTGACGAGGGTGCTAACCCTTCCTCGCACGTAACCGACTCCCGAACCCGTTTTCTCGAATTTCGTAGACCAAAAACACTTTTTTAGTAAACCAAAATGTTTTATTAAAACAAAGATGATCCGGTCGCACCAAATAAAGATCAGTGGTGACTCCCGTTTTATTTCGTTTTCAAAACCCAAGTCGATTCCAGTCTTCAAAAAAAGGTTTCGACAGTTTGGCGACTCCGCTAGGGACTTAAAGAGAGTCGAGCCGTGAATTGATTAACTTTTGTCTTTTTGTTGAAAATTGAAAATTTGGTTTTGACGTACGATTCTTTCATTGCATTTCATCCGTTTTTACGATTTTGTCATCGCTTTATTCATGTTTTAGTATTTCAAGTTTTTGCATATCTCCACACATTGGATTGCATGACTGTATAGTCACACCTTTTTAAGTGGGAGTGAGAAACTACTCCTTCGTGAGGTTTTTACCTCCGTGCAGGATAGTGAATCGCTTTCGGGATACATCCGTACCTATGTCTTCGTGAGATTTTTATCTCCGTGTAGCCATAGGGAAATGTATTCTCCTGAACCGAACTCGGTCCATATGAGCCTATAATGGGTGAGGATCGAGGAATCTGCTGGTTCAAGTACCTCTCTTTAGAACCAAACCACATATAGTGAGCCTTAAGGGGCCCACCTTAGGTAGAGCCACTCCGAACCCCTAGTGGTCACCCGGATAGGTACTCTATTTTGTTTATTTCTTCTGTGCTAACATGTTTTGTTTTGTTTATGATTGCATTGCATTGCATCTCATCGCATCATCTTAGAAAAGAGGTGTTGATTCATATTCGATTGCTAAATAGAAAAGTTTGTCATAAGGAAATGGGTTACTTGATAAAGTGGATTATAATACGGTCGTTCGAACATAGTCCAGGTAAACAACGAGAGGGGGCTGATGGTCCGCAAAAGAATACAAGACTTTGTCCGAGGATTCAAGCCGACAAGGATTATTCGAGAGTCATCATGTCTCAAATTTTCTTATGAACATCGCGGAGGATAAGTGAGTGAAGAGGTACGGCCTAGACCAAGCAACAAGGAGCTAGAAGAGGCATCTATTGGGAAAGTTCACGGGACACGACCATAACGTCCAGATACGAAGAAAAAGGATTGGTGTTTTCACCTAGACTATGAGGACAAAGCCGTATATGCAATCTATTTTATGTAAAGAAATTTATTTTTTAGAAAAGTTCTTCTAATGGATTTGAATTCATAATCAACGCCTCTCTTTCTTTTTGCATTCATGCATTTGCATTGCATTTCATGCATTTGCATTACATCATGTCACATCCATTAAAATTTGTAGAAAGACTCTAATTAGTTGAAGTTATTTCAGAAAGGAAGAGAGAAAAAGAAAATCTGGAAACTGAGCATCGTTATTATACCCATCGCAAAACGAAAGCAAAAACGATGGATCAGAGACTAGAAAAGTTGGAACAAATATAAAAAGAGATGCAAGAACAGATGCAAGCACAAGTGCAAGAGCAGCTAGTCAAGATCCAGCAGGACATGATGGACAAAATGATGGAATCTTAGAGAAATATGATGTCCCAAATGACTCAGATAACGCAGCTGTTGAACGGGCTTATGGATAGAGGAAAGGGCCCCATGGTTAATACAGAGGAGAATATTGAGTATCCTCAACCCCCCTCAGGGTCTACTCCACCACATGCGCAGACTCAACCTCAAGTAACTTTACAAAGACCATCTATCGAAATCAGGCCTCGACAATTCCAAACTGGTGCCTCAATAAATTTCCAAACTGGCTCAGGTTCAGGAGATAATCCAATCAATACCAATGTCCTTGACTTGGATGAAATAGCTGAAGGAGAGAGGACGAAACTAGAATTACCAAAGTAGCTAGAAGATAGATATAAACTGTTGGAGGAAAAGTTTAAGGCGATAGAAGGTGCCGATAGCTGTTATGGAGTTGACGCCAGAAACTTAAGTTTAATCCCTAACTTAGCACTCCCATCTAAGTTTAAGACTCCGGAGTTCGAGAAGTATAATGGGACAAGTTGCCCTGACGCTCATATTACGATGTTCTGTCGGAGGATGACAGGATACGTCAACAATGACCAGTTGTTAATCCACTGTTTCCAAGACAGCCTGATTGGATCTGCGGCTAAGTGGTATAACCAGTTGAGTCGTGCCCAAATTGGTTCATGGAAGGACTTGGCTCAAGGTTTCATGAAACAATATGGCCACGTAATGGACGTGGCACCCGACAGGTTCACGCTCCAAAACATGGAGAAAAAGCCAAGCGAGAGTTTCAGATAATATGCCCAGCGATGGAGAGAAATAGCAACGCAAGTTCAGCCACCTCTCTTGGAGAAGGAAACAACCATGTTCTTCATCAATACTTTGAAGGCTCCTTTCATTAATCACATGCTGTGGAGCGCTAGTAAAAGTTTTTCAGACATCATGATGTCTGGAGAAATGATTGAGAATGCCATAAAGAGTGGAAAGATAGATGCGGGAGAAAGTGTCAAAAGATCAAGCTCGAGAAATATGGAAAATGAAGTGAACAATTTGAGCAAGCGTTCCAAATCAGTCGCTACAGGTCAACCGAGGGCTGCGACCACTGGTTATCAGGGCTCATCAAGATAAGAATCCAGTGCAAAGCAACTCCAGTTTACACCAATCCCAATGACATATAGGGAGTTGTATCAAAGCCTATTTGATGCACATATGGTGGCTCCTCATTACATGGAACCAATACAACCCCCATACCCCAAATGATATGATTTGAATGCTCAATACGAGTATCACGCAGGAATAACGGGTCACCCAATCGATAATTGCATTGTATTTAAGAAATTGGTGGAGAAGCTTATTAAAATAGGGGTTTTGAAGTTTGATGAGTCGACCGGAGCAGTAATTTGCGATAATTGAATGAGGGGGCAAGAGAGTCACGATTCCTTAAAGAAGTCATCAGAAGCCTAGAAATCGAGAAGTCAGAATGCTAATGACACATCTGAAGAGAGAACTGGGGCATAAAAGTTTTCAAGCCCTTATATACTTGGGAGAGTTTTAAACAATGGGACTGTGGAAGAAATCCTTGTGTTTTAGAGCTAATCTAGAGTAATATTCAAAACACGCTTATTGCCTTAAGCCTAGAGGCAATAAGAGTCTTTTTATGAAATAAGCTTGTGTCCAAAATTTTTATTTCAATGAAAATGCATTTTTATGTCTCGTTTTGGGAAAATATTCTTTTATTCAGTTATTTCATTCATGTTTATACCACATAAGCAATTTTTCTTAGTTTCATTTGTCCTTCGAATATTCTTTCGTACCTACGATAGGTCCCCAGATATCAATGACATGAGCAACACTGTTACTAACTCTCCTTTTAGTTAGATATGTGTCTAAGGGATCTCAAGACTTTGAAGATGATAAAAATTGTAACATATCTTCTGATTCGTTAATATTGGATAAAAACAGATCCTATATTGCGAGCCAAGGAAGGAGATAAAGATCAAAGCCTAGCTCAATGTAGAAATAGGATTTCCTATATGTGGGGCATGGATGTTATCAAGCCAGTTTCATCAAAAGCTTCTAGCCAACACCAATTCATCTTCGTGGTTGTCAATTTCTTCACCAAGATGGTAAAAGTCGCTGCATATGCCAATATTCCAAAGTCGATAGTCATAAAAAAACAAAAAAGAAGAAAAAAGAAAGAAAGAATGTCGAAACAGAAAAATGTCAAAAAGATCGCATTTAGTCGTACAATCGCACAAAGTTTATAAGATCAGGCGCCACATCAGTGCAGCAAAGACAGCAAAAAAAATCATAAAAAGACCGAGACTTGTAAAGATTGGTATACAGAAGTTACTATTTACCTTCTATGCTTATCAAAAGGGGCAACGTATTTCTCATTGGTTTAGCCCATTGAAGTTGAAGTTCCTTTGTTCCGAGTTTTATCAGAACTGAAGTTGGATGAGGCAGAATGGATCCAATCCCGACGTGATCAATCAAGTTTGTGAGGAAACGTTAATAGCTATCCGATGTGGGTTTGTGACAAAGAGGTTCATCCTAGAAAATTCTCAAAGGGGGACCTGATATTAAAAAAATCTTTTATATACAAAAGGATTTCAGAGAAAAATAGAGGTCAAACTAGAAAAAACTTTACGAAGTGAAAAAGTCTGTTCTTGAAACATTGACCAAAATGGATGGTAGGGATATGCCCAATTCGGTGAATTCAGTCAAGAAGTATTTCACTTAAAAAGAAGAAGCCAAGGCGAAAATCCGCAAAGGGCGCTTTGTGACCAAAGGGGATTTGAGTTGAAAACTCGAAAAGGACGGCTCAAATTTGAATCAAATGGGGGCATACAACAGTCTTGCTATGCTTGAGTTAACAATGAAGAAATATGCTATGTCTTGGGTATCAACAAAGCACTTCGGATCCCCTAAACACATATTGAGCTTAAAATGGTCCTCAAGAAGTTGGACCAGAGAAGCTCAGACTGCGATATCTGGGGCACCTGGTTTCTATTTTACCCATTCTAATTTTTTTATTCGTGATTATATTATTCTTTTCAAAATATGTTCACAATAAATTTCCTTCTTAATTGCTATTGCTATCTTTGCTTAACATATTTGTTTCGAGCTATGCTCCTAATTAATTTTCTTTTTGTCCATGGTTATGATCTTTTTCAGGCATTTTGCATTGAAATAACAATTAGTGGACTAATAATATTTTCACAAAAGAAGTTTCGCATATTACTCTGGGAACTTCTAAATAATACAAGAACTCGAAACAGGATTATTTTTTAGAATTCACCAAGCTTAAGGGTCAGAAATATTTGAGTCCAAATTAAGGTTATCTCTTCGGATTTTTGTCAAAAATGGCAATTGAACAAAATGACAAGGTATTGCATCAGTGATACAATCCTGACGAAAAATGGGCATTGTTAACCCAAGTGCAAAACCGGAATCATTCTCAAAAGAAAACGATATTCTGCATTCATGCGAGCATCATGCATATACATCTGGTTGGGTCACCCGAAGAGTGATCAATAGATGGAAGCTGATATAGATCTTGTACCCTTGGATAGCAACGGGATGGATTGAAGAAGAAATAAATCCTACGTTTTTGGAGTCGCGGTGGGATGAATGGAAGATATTCAGATCCTATACCCTTAGGTCACAATGAGATGAACCTTGAAGTTACAGTGAGACAAATCTGTTGGGCAAGATATAATCGTTTTCTCAGGTTTTCTGTTGAAAATACCAGCCGAACAAGATGGCAGCATAATGCATCAGTGATAAAGCCTTAATAAACAATGAGCAATAACACCTTAAACTTTTAAATGGATCATTCTCATGAAATTCTACATTCATGCAAAACACATTTAGTTAGGAGCATTTGATTCATTCCTATCCTTGCATCCTAATCATTGTAAAAAACCATTCTCACGACATTCTGCATTCATACAAATGTCATCCATAAGACACATCTATTTAGGGGCATTCGATTCATTCCGATCATTGCATCCTAATCTTTGTAAAAAGACCATTCTCATGACATTCTGCATTCATGCAAATGTCGGCCATAATACATTTAGTAAGGAGCATTAGATTCATTCTGATCATTGCATCCTAACCATTTTGCATAAACATAAAAATAAAACTGATTTTACAGGACAGGTCCCCTAGAGGACGTTGTCGCAACATCAGTGAATTCGAATATCTTGCCTTCCTGAGTGGAGCAAATCGAAGACGGCGAATCCCATCTCCATGAAAGAGTGGATTAGATTTACGCCACCAGCCTTATCTCCCTGAAACGGCAGTGGAGTAGACTGAAGATTACAGGTCTTGTCTTCCTAAGCAGTAGTGGAGCAGAACGAAGACGGCGAATCTCATCTCCATGAAGCAGCAGAGTAGATTTAAGCCATCAGTCCTATCTCCCTGACCAGCAGTGGAATAGGTCAAAAATTGTAGATCTTGTCACCCTAAGCAGTAGGGAACCAAGATCGAGCGGCAAATCTGGTCTCCCTAAGCAGTAGTGGAACAGATTTAAGCCATCAGTCCTATCTCCCTGACTAGTAGTGGAATAGGTCAAAAATTGTAGATCTTGTCACCTTAAGCAGTAGGGAACCAAGATCGAACGGCAAATCTGGTCTCCCTAAGCAGTAGTGGAACAGATTTAAGCCGCCAGTCCTATCTCCCTGACCAGCAGTGGAATAGGTCAAAAATTGTAGATCTTTTCACCCTAAGCAGTAGTGGACCAAGATCAAACAGAAAACCTTATCTCCCTGAAGTTGCAGTGGAGCAGGTTGAAGATACAAGTCTTATCTCCCTGAAGTTGTAGTGGAGCAGACTGAAGATAACCGATCTTATTTCCCTGAAGTTGCAGTGGAACAGATTGAAGCTGAATTATCAGATCTTATCTTTCTGAAGTTGCAGTAGAGTAGATCAAAACAAACCTTATCTCCCTGAAGTTGCAGTGGAGCAGGTTGAAGATACAAGTCTTATCTCCCTGAAGTTGCAGTAGAGCAGACTGAAGATAGCCGATCTTATTTCCCTGAAGTTGCAGTAGGTCGGATCAAATTTACTACAGAAGATCTTATCCCTCTGAAGTTGCAGTAGAGCAGATCAAAATAAATCCTATCTCCCTGAAGTTGAAGTGGAGCGGGTTAAAATGACGAATCCTATACCTCGGAAGTTGCAGTAGGACGGATCGAAGATCTTATCTCTCTAAAGTTGCAGTAGAGCAGATCAAAACAAACCTTATCTCCCTGAAGTTGCAGTGGAGCAGGTTGAAGATACAAGTCTTATCTCCCAGAAGTTGCAGTGGAGCGGATTAAAATGACGAATCCTATACCTCTGAAATTTTAGTAGGACGGATCGAAGATCTTATCTCTCTGAAGTGGCAGTAGAGCGGATCGAAACAAACCTCATCTCCCTGAAGTTGCAGGGGAGCAGGTTGAAGATATAAGTCTTATCTCTCTGAAGTTGCAGTGGAGCAGACTAAAATCACAAATCCCATATCACTCTGAAGTTATAGAGAAACAGATTGAAACTACAAATTCCTATACCCCTGAAGACGTAGTGGAGTGAAATGAAGCTACTTGAAGAAAAGAAGCGCCAAAAGAAGTCAAGACTCGGCAGGTCCAGGCAAAATTGGCCCTTTTAAAGTCTTTGCTCCATTCTCGTTACACAATAATGAGCAAAGAGGGGCAGCTGTAACGGGCCATTTTTGCCCGGCCCAAGAGAGAATTAAAGCCTAAATCAGATTAACCAAATTAAACCCTAACCCAAATTTGTCAACCTATTACAGAAAATTTTCCAGCAGCCTCCCTAGTCTCTCCTCAGCACCGTCGACTTCTTGCATCCCCCACGCGCACCAGTCACCTTTGCACGCTGCTGACACCTGCACAGAGAAGCAAAAACATGCAGCAACCAAGACAAGGAGAAGACGACAAAAACAACAGAAAAACAAAATGAAAGAAAACAAAACTGAATCTTTGTAAATCGGTTATAAAAAACTGAAATAAACCCTTTGTATCGGCTTCTTCCTTCTTCCGAAATTTTTAAGAATCATCAGAAATCAAAAAAACATTAAAGGTTGATTTCGTTTTCATTTTTTTTATTGATATTATTTACTGTCGTTTTATTTTTATTTTTACTATTTCGAATCGTTGCAAACAAAAACAAAAAAAAACGAAGGGACTTACCCGTAACCCCTCGGTCGCAGCATCGGAGCCCGCCTTCTCCGTGGACGGAACTCAGCCTGGGGAGGGGCGCTGAAGGTCCTTTTCCTTCGTTTCGGGACACTGAAGGTCAAGCCTTCGACAAGGGGCTTCGAACAGGGCTAAAATCCCCTCTCCACGCGCTGTTGGCCACCGATTACGATAGTGGTGCGTAGATCGACCGGATAATCCACTCGCCGGAGAAAAGGAGAGTTGAGAGAATAGAGGCAGAGGGGATTTGGTTTAATGGTGGCTGCTGTGTTTAATTTTTTCTTTAGGGTTAAAATCTATTTTGTTTTTAAAAAAAAAATGGGTCTTTTAACATGGAGTGAAACGACGCCGTTTGCTAAAGGGGGATCTGCGCATATCCCTTAAAAGGGATAATTGCGCGCTTGGTCCCCCCTTTTTCGGTGCTTGTTGATCAAGTCCCATTCGCATTCCTTTTTTTATTTTTAAAAATCTTACCCTATTATTTCCATCGTGTTTTAATCTGGTCCTTGTCCGTCCCTTTTTTTATATTTGCGATTTTGGTCCTCAGTATTTTATTCTGGTTTTAATCTAGTTTCCACCCTGTTTAAAAGATTTATATATTTATTTTCTTCAAATTTGTATTATTATTATTTATTTCGAGTTTTTGTATATTATTTTATTAAACTATATATATATTTATTTTCATTTTTTTGACACCTTTTTAAAATTATTTCCTATATTACTTACTTTTTATTATGTATTCTTGACTTAAAATCATTTTGTTAATTATTTAAAATTGTTTTATGTATTATTTCTTTTAAAATTGTTTAATTCATTATTCTTTGACTATTAATATTGATGTTTAAATAGTGTAAACTATGTGATTGTCGTTCTTGTATGTATTATAATATTGATGTTTCTATACCAATGATATTATCATCATCGTTATTATTGTTATATTATTGTTCTATTATCAGTATTATTATTCATGCGTATTAATGTTTTATATCAACGATACCAATGCTATGTATTATGTATATTATGTTGTCATTATTTGTGTCACATTACCATTATTTGTCGAGCATAACCCCCATTCACGTTTTAAATAATGTTTCTTTAAAATATAATCTAAAATTTTTATAAATTTCATCAAAAAAAAAAAAAAACAAAAGTTTTCAAAATAAGGCAATATTCTATGTTTGGAAACCCGAGAGATCGTGCCCTACGTACTGGGTTTCAGTTTTTTCGCTTGGCCAAACAATCGAATATCCTTTTGATATATTTTAATGCATGAGTCTCGAGAGTATTGAGATGATCTTGGATTCGAGGATTTAAATTATCGTGTCCTAACGTACTGGATGTGATATTTTGTTCCTTCGGAACGAGAAAATCTTAATATTCAATTCGAGAAAATTCAAATTTTAATATTCAAATCCGAGAAAGTTCAAACATTTCTAAACGAGATTAAATTTTTGAATTCTTTTTAAAATTTTCAACTTTCGACATTGAGACATTAATTAATCAGTTTGGTACCAATTTTGGGCGTGACGAGGGTGCTAACCCTTCCTCGCATGTAACCGACTCCCAAACCCATTTTCTCGAATTCCGTAGACCAAATACACTGTTTTAGTAAACCAAAATGTTTTATTAAAACAAAGGTGATCCGATCATACCAAATAAAGATCGGTGGCGGCTCCCGTTTTTATTTCGTTTTCAAAACCCAAGTCGATTCCAGTCTTCAAAAAAATGGTTTCGACAGATACTAGGCAGGGCAGTCCATGGTCCATGCTTCTTTTTTCTTATTGAATTTTTATTAGGTATTTAGAGAACAGATTTTAAACTTTAGTCTTCAATTTTAAAATTAAAAAAAAAATTAAGTCTCTAATAAAATATCATATTTAATTTGGTACTTTGAATTTTAAATTGCAATCAATTAAGTTTCTAAAATATATTTTTCCTTAAATTTTCTAGTGATTCCTTAAATAATGACAAGATAAATTATCTCACACTTAACCTAGAAAAATGATGACATAGTAGATAATATTACAACTTATATAAAAGGGTAAACTATTTAGTGGGTCACTCACATTTTAGGGTGTTATCATTTGCAATTTCGTCACTCAACTTTTAATGTGTTTTTATTTTAGTGATTTAACCGCTAAATCTCTAACAGCGCTTAACTAAACACTCTATAAAACCTGATTTTTTTTCCAACACATTTCACAATAAAAGATTTATAATAATAAAATATTTAATTATTCTATTTTCTTGGCGTGGTAGGTAATGTGGCTTTGCTAGGTCTAGCAACTGTTACTGGCGTGGATCGTCGCGCTAGCGCCGTTAACAAGTATGTCTACAATGTATCGGTCAAAAATAGAAAATGTTAGTCAAAAAGTTTAATTGATACAATTTAAGAATTTGAAAACTTGATTGAGTTTTCGTGACCTGGTTTAATTGATTATTTTGCCAAATTTCTTTTTTACCCATTATGATTTCTTGATTGTTATTTCTTAGATTCTAATTGCAGAAGTAACTTCAAAATTATATTTTTCAATCTTTTTCATATTATTAGATTTTTTATAAATCTAATGGCATCTATATTGTATATTTTTCTTATTATTTCTAATAATAATATTATTTTAATATGACATATTAAAAGTCTCCAAAATTTTAAGATAAAAAACATTCCCTTTTCAAATTTCTAACCCAAAGAAATTAGTGAAATTATTTTAATATTTTTTTGAGAAAATAGATAAAATAAGTAAAATGGTTCTTGAGGAGCTGCCGCATGAAATCAAGACCTTATTAAAAGAGGATACTCATTTAAGTATTTTTGAAAAATCAATTAGTAATTAGCCTATTTTCTTGTAACTTGACCTATTTTTTTTTTTACCAAAAAAACCATGACTTTGTCTAATGGAACAATTACGAAAACTAAGTTGAATTCTTATGCTGAAGAATTCATTTTTGGATGAGGCCCGTCATCACCCTCATCTTCAAAACTGCATTTTTAACTTTTAACAAAACCTACACTTTTGGAAATTCTCAATTTCAAAACTTTTTTTTTACTAATTTTTTTTAGTAAATTTTGTACGGTAATTAAATTTGTTGATGGCCGGGCCTGGTAGGTCTATCTGAAAAGTGAGAGAGTTTGGGTAAAAGTATAGACTTAAAAATTAGGTTGGGACAAAAAAATAAAACTCACTTTTTAAATGGACCGAGCCTCGAATAAACTTTTTTTTTGGCTTGGGCTTGACCCAAATTTGTAAAAAAATTTGTTGCTTTTTATTTATTACTATTTTCATTATTTTGCTATCATTTCGTTATTATATTGCTACTATTCTGTTGTTATTGTTTGGATATTGTATAATTCTTATTTTATTATTGATTTTGCTACTATTTTAAATGTATTTGCTTGCTAAGTTGGGGCAAATTACCAGAAAATACTCATTTTTTACAAAATTTACGGAAAATGACTTGTTATCTAATTATTTACCGAAAAGGGTCATTTCCCCCGAAAATGCGTCCACGTCAGCACGATTTCAGGAGATGTTGTAGGAAAACGTGTCCCTGGGGGAGCGTTTTTGCCACATCAGCAAAAACGCTTCCTTGAGGGCGCGCTTTACCGATGTGGCAAAAACGCTCCCCCAGGGACACGTTTTAGCCCGTGTTTTTTCCAAAAAAAAAACTATTCTCGAATTAAATTTTCAAAAAAGGTCATTTTTTAAATATTATAAAAATAGACCAAATTTTTTAAAATTTTACGAGAATAAACCTTTATAAAGACTCAAAGTGACAACACCATTTTTTTTAAGGTGTCACCAATTAATATGAAAATATAACTTACAAAGCAAATCTTTATATAGACCCAAAGTCCTATTTCCCTAGTTTTCTTGAGCAAAGTGGGATATGAGATATGTGTATATATAGACTCATGAACAATTTTGCAGTTTGTTCCTAAACAATGTGAGATTCCTTCCTCTTTTAACTAACAACATGAGATTAAAGGTTACACTATATTTGATATTTTTTTTACAAAACAATTTCTATTTTTTTATATTTTGTTAACATTTTCTCATATTATAAAATTATCTTTTGAGATCTTTAATCTTGTTGCATTTTAGAATTGTTAACATATACAAAAGAACTATTAAAAAAAGAGAACAAATTGCACATATGAAACTTGTACATGCAATAATCTTCTATTCAATTTTAAATCTTTGAAGTTAATATCAATGCAATTCTAATTTTTAAAATAATTTTCCATTATTTAAATTTAGAAGTTATACTTTTAATTTTTTATTTTTTATTTTATATTATGAATGTTTGATTAATAAATAAATGGTGAGTATTTGGTACTCAAATAGTATTTTTTTGTAATTTTAAAAAATTGATATATCTTTTTAAATATTTATTTATTTTTAATATTTTACTATACTAATTAATTTTTTTTAATTCTAATTTAATTTAATTTTCATCACCTAATGAATGCCGATAAATTTATTTCAGATATATTTTGACTAAATAGATAATCTATTTAAACATAGTATATAATTATGCTAAATAAGTTTTTTTTATAGAAATATAATATACATAAAATATAATAATTATTTTTCATATTTTATATCTAGATTAAATTACATTTGTATTCACTTAACTATATTTTTTAGCTATCGAATTATAAAAACTTACAAAATGATCACTCAACTATTAGTAATTTTTAAATATTTATTTTTAATATTTTACCATACTCATTATATATATATATATATATACTTATAGAGTTTAAAAGTTTTATTTATAATGTAACAAATGTTAACTTTTTGTAAAAAAAATTAAACTCTAAGTAAAAAAAATCAAATATAGTGTAGCCTTTAATCTCATGTTGTTAGTTAAAAGAGGAAGGAATCCCACATTGTTTAGGAACAAGTTGCAAAATTGTTCATGAGTCTATATATATACACATATCTCATATCCTACATTGCTCAAGAAAACAAGTGAAATGAGACTTTGAGTCTATATAAAGATTTGTTTTATAAGTTATATTTCCATATTAATTGATGACACCTTAAAAAAATGGTGTTGTCACTTTGAGCCTTTATAAAAGTTTATTCTCGTAAATTTTTAAAAAATTTATTTTTATAATATCTAAAAAATGACTTTTTTTGAAAATTTAATTCGAGAATAGTTTTTTTTTTTAAAAAACACGGGTAAAAAAAGCTCCCCGAGGGACGCGTTTTCCTACTGCATCCCTTGAAATCGCGCTGACGTGGACGCGTTTTCGGAGAAAATGGCCCTTTTCCGTAAATTTTGTAAAAAATGGGTATTTTCTGGTAATTTGCCCGCTAAGTTGCACTTATCTTAGTGATATTCAAGTATATTTTTTTTCTCATTTGTTGAGAAACATTTATTTTAATGTTTTTATTGTATTTGAATTTTGATATATTATATTTTTTAATGTCTTCAATCCAAAGATTCCTACAAAACAAATTTGAAGAAATTAAAAAGATGGATTAAGGAAAGAAAACCAACTCTTAAAACTCACAAAACTTCAATTTTCATCGACTTGTGTCAAAGTGGATTGCAAACTACCTTTAGATAATGAATTAAATAAAAAGAGACAAATCACAATTTAAATGAATATAAAATGTCGAGAATTGTGTTAATTTTTATGCTTGTTGCTCACTTGAAGGTTTTCAAAAGTGTTTTTCAAATAGACAGTTTTTGAATCCAAATGCAAAAGTATATATTTTCTAACTTTTATGTTTGGAAAAAGTATTTTTAGAGTTAAATAACGTTATTTAGAATATAATATATTTATATCGGGTAAACAATTATTTATCTATTGATATTTATTTCAAATATATATCACTAATTTTCTATCTCCTAAAATGTACCTAGTTTCCCGAATATTCTATGAAATTGTTATTATTTGAATAGCAACATATTAACTAAAAATTTGAATTATTTTGTATATTTATTTATTAATAAAAATATTAATAATAAATAGGAGATATTATTCTATCTTGTACTTGTATGTAAACTGTTTATTAAAAAAAATTTAGAATATACGATTTTTTTTAGAAAATATAATTCTTCATAAGAAGAATAAAAGAACATAAATTTTAATAAATTTCTTTTCAAAAAATGCTAATACAATTTTAAGAATATATATAAAAAAAGAAAAATTATAACAAAATATTCAAAATTTATGTGGATTTAATATAATTTTTTATTAGAACTTGGATTTGCAATTAATTAATTAATTGGTTATTTTAATATTGTAATAGCTTTTTATTATATTTATGAAATCAATATATACATGGAATTTAAAAAAAAAAGAAAAGGAAATCAATATTTATGAAATCAATAATATACATGAAAATTCGAAAAGACAAATAAATATTCAAATGGGATAAAATACAATGTCAACACAAAATTCTTTTAAGAGCTTGTAAATTGTATATTATATATTTAAATTCGTAACGGTTATATATAATTATTTAAAACATAATTTATATATTTAAATTAAATTTTATAAATAATTAATATTAATTACTTAAAAAATTTTAAATTTTATATTTTATATATCAAAAGATTATTAATGAGTTACAATAAATTATTTATTTATATTTTGACTAAAATATCATAATATTAAGGGATTTGAACATTATTTAAATTCATATTTTTACTTCACAATATTATATCTAAAATAAATATTTTGTTTCTCAAAAATACTTTTTTACAATAATACTAAAGATTTAAATCTTAAACCAAATTATTTAAAAACACTTTTCATAAATATCTTTGCATAACACTATTCAAAACTGATTTTGAAAGTTGCCTTATTTCATTAGCTTTATATGAAGATGATTTTAGTGAGTGTAGAATTCACCAAGATGGGCTGCACTTCCTTATAACATGGGTTGCCAAAATTTGCTTTTTTTTTTTCTTTGGGCTATTAACAACTAATCGATTAAGACTTTTCCATTTCTATATATATAAGCCTAAAAAATCAAACTAAATCAAATATGTAAGTAAGGGTGCAGTCAGAAAAATGGAAATTTAATTTTTAATACTTTATATTTTATAATTTTTAAAGGAATAAATCAAATTTTTATAATTTTAGGGAAGCTAAAATGTAATTCTACATTTACTAATTTGAGATTTTAAAAAATTTTAAAGAGCCTAAATTGAATTTTCCATTTTAAGGGGCCGAGACCTATAATCCCCTAAATTCACCTCTGCATGTAAGTCTAAGAAATCAAATTAAATCAATAGCTAAATTTATAAATTAATTAATTATTTAAAATATTTAAACAAATTTATAAAATAAAATATATTATAATTTTAAATATTATTAAAAAATAAAATAAATGAAATAATACATCTTTTCATGTTAACGCTGGCACATAAATAATCCCACCACCATCACTACTGAAATTAATTTGATTATGTATTTTTTTAAATAATCTGAATTTTTAGCTTTTTAAATAGGAATTACAAGCAAAAAGGCCAGCCACATTGTTGGCCTTTAATAACATTCTATTCCGGACTGAATTGCAGAAAATGTCATTTTTTTTAAATTAGGTCGAATTTTTAAAAATTTATATAGATTAATTTTTGTCACATCAATAATAAAAGTAGGGGGCAAAGCTCCCATAAATACCAAAAAAAAATAAAAATTACCGGAATATACCACTTTCAGAAAAATTTACCGGAATGTACCAGTTTTTTGGGGAAAAATGGCTAAAGCGCGGCCCAGAGGGCGCGCTTTTGGCCACCTCAGCAAAAACGCGTCCACGTAGGAGCGCTTTTGCTGAGGTGGCCAAAAGCGCGCCCTCTGGGCCGCTCTTTAGCCCCAACGGTCAAATTTTTTTTGACCGTTGGCCCCCCCAACGGTCAAAAAAAAGTATAAAAACCCCCCAGCCCTTTATTTTTTTTACATTTCAATCCTTTCTCAATCCTTTCTCAAATTTCTCTCAATTTTCTCTCAATTTGCTCTCAATTTTCTCTCAATCTTCTCTCAAAGTCCTTGAAATTTACGCTCAAATTTCAAAATAGTCCTTTAGTATTTACGAAAAAGCCCATTATAATTTTTTTAATATATCTATTTTTTGGAAAATTTTAAAATTTTCTATCGGATTACAATGGCTGGGGAATTACTTCGCCTAGGCGAGAAGCACATTGCCGTCGAGCAAATGAAAATGGTAAGTTTTAATGTTAATTTTGCAATATTATTAAATTTTTTTTAATTATGCAATGTGAATTAATTTTGAATTTTATAATTTTTGAAACAGTCTGTAGATCGGGTGTTGGAATTTTATATTCGCAACATGCCTGGTCCCCCATCGCCGTTGATCGAGAATTACCTGCGGGAAGCGGGTTTTTGGCATGTGGCCACGGTAGGCCGGGGGTTCAAGTTGGAGCCGCCTTTGATCAGCGCGTTGATAGAGAGGTGGAGACCCGAGATGCACACTTTTCATCTACCATGCGGAGAGTGTACCATCACCCTAGAAGATGTGCAGTTGCAGTTGGGATTACCGGTGGACGGGTCGGTAGTCACCGGGTCGGCAACATCTATCGATTGGATGGCCGTATGCTATGAGCTTCTGGGTGCCATTCCGGATAGAATTCAAGGAGCTCGGATCGATATGGCCTGGTTACGAGACGCATTCCCGCAGCCGAACGAGGGTTCGACCGAAGAAGAAAGAATACGGTATGCTCGGGCATACATTCTTCAGATAATTGGAGGCTATCTGATGCCGGACCTCTCTAGAAACCTCGTCCACCTGAGATGGCTCCTGAAACTTGTTGATTTTAGAGCAGCCGGTGAATTGAGTTGGGGGTCTGCCGTGCTATCGAGGTTGTACCGTGAGATGTGCGGGGCGACGCGGCCGAGTAAAGCAAAAATCGGAGGTTGCCTATCACTACTGCAGTCATGGGCATGGTTTCGATTTCCATTTTTACGTCCTCGACTCGACCAGCCATATTCATTCCCACTAATAACGAGGTAAATTTAATATTATATTTTACAATTATTTCGTAGATTTATAGTATAATTGCATACTAAAAGTTTATTTAATTAGGTGGCCCCATCCGGCGAGTCATGTTGGAATACCTAACTCGCTTGAGGATATACGGCTCCTATTGGAACAACGGTCGGAATCACAAGTAAGTTTCAAATTTCGTTATTATAATTTAGTATTTCGTATGTAGTGTCTAGTATTATGTATATAACTAATATTTTGGAAATGTTAATATAGTTTCAATGGACACCGTACGAGGATCCCGAAATTCGGGCTGTAATTCCGGAGAAGTTCTTCCAAAATCCGAACAGTTGGCACGTTAAGGTCCCAATAATCACCTACGCGACCGTGGAGATGCACCAGTCAGATCGGGTGCTGCGGCAATTTGGATTCCGGTAACCGATTCCCGTGCCACCTGAGGTGCTCGATGATGAGCACAAAGTGGACTTACGGCAGCCACACACGGATTGGCCAAGATTTTGGTCAGGTCATATCGAGACATGGGAGAACCGGTATGACTTTTTACCTAACCGGGAACCGATCATCGTTCCTGAGTTAGCGTGCGTGCCGGCGTACATGCCATGGTTTAGAATCCATGGCAAGCCGTATCTGTTGTCGGATGAAGAGAGGCAACGGCAAATTCGCGAGCGAAGGGAACGTCGGGCCCCTTTACATCCAAGGAGAAGGGGTGATGAGACGGGGCCAGCAACAGCGCCTACACAGTCACCGGGCCCAGCAACAGCGCCTACACAGTCACTGGGCCAATCAACAGTGCCTACACAATCACCGGGCCCATCAGTTCAGCCGACAACACTGACATCACAGCGTCCACCGTTTATGCCAGGTGCGTACCCTGCCCCTTATATGTATCCTCCTAACCTATATATGTTTCCTTTTCCCAGTCCTACCCCAGGTTGGAATGCATGGCCGGGTTCGAGCCCGTTCCCAACTACTCCTGATAGCCAGCCGATCGTGAGACCGACGTCGCATGTGGGATTAGAGGAGGCGCCGTCGGGGAGCAGTTTTTTCTACCAGGCTCTTTCGCCGTACGGGATGCAGTCACCCCCGTCGTGGTTTATGCAAACACCTCCGGGGTCATTATTTTATCAAGGTGGGTTATCATCGCAACACCCAGAACCAGACCCACTGCCGGAGGAACCCGATTCCCCGTCCGAGGTTCCACGACCCCCGCCGGAAGCTAGAAGAAGGAGGAATCCAACGCGTAACCGCCGACCGCCCTCGTGTGGCACTGGTTCCCACCGGCATCAGCCCTAAACCCTAAACCCTCGAATTTTATTTAGTTTGTTAATATATTTAAAAAAAAATTTGAGTTTAATTTTATTTTTTTATAATTTAATTTTTTTTTGTAATTTAATTTTAATATCTTTGATAAAATAAAAATGGTTTAATTTTTTTATAATTTTAACTAAAAATAAAATAATTAAATTGTAAAATAATTTAATTAAAAGAGGCATGAAACCATTACCACGCCATCCAAAGCCTGGCCTGCTGCACATTATGAAGCCTGCCATGGCATGGGAGATTAGACGGGCACGGTTCCCTAGCTTTGAAGTCCCATCAGCTAAGTTTTTTTTTAATCTAAATCATATTCTATTACTTTAATTTAACTTACTTTAAATCCCTTTTTTTTAAAAAAATTCCTATTCATTACTTTAAATTACTTTAAATCCTTTTTTTTTATTTAAGTCATATTCATTCATTAGTTTAAATCACCCAAATAGGGTAAATATCCCATATATACCAAAAAATTAATTTATTTACCAAAAAATAAAAGTTCTTGTACAAAATTTCACCATTTTCCTTCAAAAAAAATAGAAATTACATAGCCACCAGGAGACAAAAAAGCTAAGAACACGGTCAACTATTTCGATTTGGACACGAGCGAGATGTATGGCCCGGGTTCCTACACCATCCGCACAGCCGACTTTGGTTGTTCGTTTCTCGGATATCCATATTGTTGCGTATTCTAGTCGAGCAAGGTCGACCTCTTGGTTTGCGCCTCAATTGTCTATCCGGCAACAGCTTATACGGTGCAAGCGATACCGATGGCCACTTACGTTCATCTGGGACTGGTGGGAATACGTGTCTCCACACGTTGTACATGTTTTCTACTTTGTACACTTCGTCGACATAGCTCATGGGATCAAGACGGAGATTATGACAAGCCGCAAGTACATGAGCACATGGGTAACGAAGTGCATCAAATATCCCACAGTCGCATGTCCTATTTGTCAAGTGTACACGATAATGCCCGCCAACAATACCTTGGTTTGGTCTGTCAAACTCCGTGACACGAAACCATAGGCTGTCGCGGTCGTGACACACTGTGTGCATGGTGTTCGCCCGTGCCTTCCCACGGTTAATTTCTTGCAAGACCTTCGGGCTCCATATATGGCCTCCTTGCATCTGCCCTCGATAACTCGCTGCTCTCTTCTGAAATAGTGCCGCTAAACGAAAATATGTCTCCCGCACAACCGCTGTAATCGGCAGATGACGGGTTCCTTTTAGCACAGAATTTATGCATTCGGCCAGGTTTGTGGTCATATGACCATATCGTAGGCCGCCGTCATATGCTTGTGTCCACTGTTCAAAAGGAATATTGCACAAGTACTCTGCGCCTTCGGCGTTATCTGCGCGCAAGCTGGCCAACATCTCGTGAAAATGGTTTTTATTGATCTCGTACCCTGCCAATATACGTTGATAGCGAATATTACATACCACTCATCAATTGCAAATAAATTGAATTTTTCAAAAGAAATTATATTAATAGATATTTCATACCCATATCAGTCACTTGCCGTTTCTGTCTTTTAGATCGATGTTGCCCATAGTAGTTGGATGAAACATGCCTCAGGCAATATCGATGGTGTGTGCGATGCCACATGCTTCCCTGACATTCTATTACCGCAAGTATTCCAGGGCCACGATCCGATATAACGCATATGTCAGGTTGAGGGCAGACATGCCTCCTTAACCTAGATAGGAAGAAGTCCCAGTCATCAGCTGACTCCCCTGGTGTTATTGCGAACGCAATCAGAAGGATTCTCCCACAGCCGTCTTGTGCCACAGCTAGCAATAGCCGATGTGTATATCTACCATACATGAAGGTACCGTCAATTTGTACCAATGGCTTGCAGTATGTAAAAGCATCTCGACATTGCTTAAATGTCCAGAACAGACGCTTGAACACTGTGCATCCACGGAGCAGACGATCGTTGTAGTACGCCGGTTCTGTTTCAAGGTCTGTTGTGCTGCCTGGGACATACCTCTCCAGCACCTGACACCACTGCCACACTTCATTATATGACGCGTCCCACCGACCATGCAACTTTTCCAACGCCTTCTGCTTGGCTATCCAAGCCTTTCTGTAAGAGGGCGTGTACCCCAATTGGCTACGAATATTGCCAATTAAGGCCGACACTGTAGTTTTTGGATCGGCCTTCACCGTCGGGATTATGAAATCGGCCAACATGTCTGAATCCATCCTTGGATGATCTTGTCTTACACCTGTCAACGAAGTACGTTAAATAATGTAACATTACATAATATTAGTGTTATTCGAAATCATTGAACATATAGTCGTACTGTACCGGTAAGACATGTATGCGGCCCTTTGTACTTTTTCACCTCCCACAACCCTGTCCTTTTCCTCAACGACGCCATGATTTTCCATGAACATGTGCCGTCTTGCACTGCATACTTTGCCTCGTACTTATCCAGCCTGGATTTAACCACATTGTAGTTAACCCCGTTCCTGATGCTGTATTGTTTTAATGCAGCAAGAAACGTATTCTTGTTGGAAAACTGGTTACCAACTTCTAATTGGTCCGAATTCAACGAAGAATTTGTACGGTCATGCGTCCGGTGTGGTAGTTCAGGAAACTCCAATGCATCATCTTGAGATAGATCGACATTATGCATGTGGGCTGGAGGTGAATATGCCCTGAATAGCGGATCTTCTTCTTCTTCGTCTGAACCGCCCTCAACGTCTTCAGGTACAATTGGAATGGGCTCCGGTTCAGAAAATAATCCAACTTCTGCACCGTCAGGCCCTAGCTCCCGAGGTGGATCCATATCGGATTCATCGTCCGACCCTCCATAACCTACAACAAACGAGGGCCCCTCACTGGTGGATGTCGTCGGGAGTACATCATCCCTCCTTAAACATCTTTCGTACATATCCCAATCATATGTGGATTGCCAACCACTAGAAGTTGATGACGTCCCCCAATACGTATTTCTATCATCGGACGTCAAATGACGGATATGCATGTCCCATCCACCGACCGAGTGTCGTGCAGGGGTTATGTTTTCCATACTACCACCGCACACGGGCACTTCTGTATTTTGCCTCCCACTTACAGAGTGTCGGCTTGGGGTCGTGTATTCCCCTCGAACGATACTAGATGTTGAGGTCGCAGAAAGATCACTTGGAGATGAAAATTCTACATATACCTCGATATAGGGTGAACCACTGCCAAGATGAGTCTCCACCATTGCCTCAAGGCTCCGAGGACCTTTGATGTTGAATGAGTCATATCTCACCGGATCAACCGAAGCGCAAAATCTATACTTAATAGACTGAACTTTCATTAGCGTTGTTCCGAATATTTTACGCCTAATTCTTTTGCGAAGTTCTACCAAATCAACGTTCCGATTAAAACTCAATCGCGCTGTGTTCTCCGATAAGAAAACAACACCATTTTCGGTGTCACGAACTTCACCATCGTAGTAAATAACAGCATTAATACGTTCACTCATTTTCAATTTTTTTTCTTTTGCCTGAATTTGCCTTTTGCAACCTGAGAATGAAATTTGCTTGATTTATAGCCTAAGTTTGCCTGAGACCACTGTAGCAAAAGAGCGTTCACGTGGGAGCGCTTTTCAGTACTCCTGCTCACAGTGCACCCTGCTGGAAGCGTTTTTTGCCACTGTTTGTTCAGAAACGTCTCCTCAAAATAATTTTGCTGGAGACCACTGTAGCAAAAGAGCGTCCACGTGGGAGCGCTTTTCGGTACTCCTGCTCACAGTGCACCCTGTTGGAAGCGTTTTTGGCCACTGTTTGTTAATAAACGTCTCCTCAAAATAATTTTGCCGGAGACCACTGTAGCAAAAGAGCATCCACGTGGCCGCGTTTTTTGCCACTGTTTGTTCAGAAACGTCTCCTCAAAATTATTTTGCCGGAGACTACTGGCCAAAACTCAATTCATTTTTCACATCGCAAGTGGACGGGAAGGTGGCCGCGTTTTTTGGGGAAAAATGGCTAAAGCGCGGCCCAGAGGGCGCGCTTTTGGCCACCTCAGCAAAAGCGCTCCTACGTGGACGCGTTTTTGCTGAGGTGGCCAAAAGCGCGCCCTCTGGGCCGCGCTTTACCCATTTTTCCCCAAAAAACGCGCTGACGTGGCCACGTTTTTGGTGAAACTGGTACATTCCGGTAAATTTTTCTGAAAGTGGTATATTCCGGTAATTTTTATTTTTTTTTTTGTATTTATGGGAGCTTTGCCCAAAAGTAGGAGCACTTATATTATTTTTTTAGCCATATATTAATGTAGAAATAAAGCCTATAAAATAGACTTTTATATAAATTCAAAGTTTCATTTCCCTTATTTATTTATGTAAGGTAGGATATGAGATATGTATATATATAGACTCATGAATAGGTTTGCAACTTGCTCCTAAACAATGTAAGATTGCTTCCTTAAATTGTGATATATAGACAATGTATATATATAGACTCATAAATAGGTTTAATCATAAAAATTAAATTTAAGATGATTATTCAATATAAATTGTGATTTTTTTTAAAGACATAGAGATTATGAAATTTAAGTTGTCAATATGTGAACTGATTTTTTCTTAAGCAATTGTGATTTTTATGAAATTTAAGTTGTCATTATATGAAATTGTGATTTTTAGGAAATATATTTTAAGAAAAATTTAATTCACATATTGACAACTTCAATTTTATAATTGAACAATTATCTTAAATTTAAGTTTTATAGTTAAACATATTCACGAGTCTATACATACACATATCTCATATCCTACATTGTTTAAGAAAATAAGGAAAATGAAACTTTTAGTCTATATAAAGGCCTGTTTTATAAGTTTTATTTCCACATTAATAGGAAGCACAAAAAAAAATTTTGGTGCTACCATTTTTAGTGCTGATGTGGCAAAGAGCACTTCCAGGTTGAAAGTTTTTTTTGTCAATATATTGAAAAATATTTTTTTTAGGTTTCCTCTGAAAACACTTTTAGTTGAAATTGATTTACCTAAATCGACTTATTCCTAAAATTTTAAAATTTAGACCTATTTTTGTAATTAAAAAAAAAGGGACATTCTTTTTCTTTTTCTTTTTTTTTGATATTTTAGCCTCTATTCGCATTTTTAACTACATCGTATGAATTGGTAGGCGGTGTAATTTCACTTTCACCCTTATTAGATAATAAATTATTTAAGTTAAAATATAGCTGTTCTTGTTAATAATGCTTTTATTATGTCAGTAAATTGTGTTTCATTTGTCTTAATTTTGCTTATAATGATTGGGATGTAATTGTGAATAATGTATTAGTAGTATTTAAGTTGACTTATTCCATCTTTATCATTGTTTCAACCAACCAATTCAGTCGGCTTTATAAAAACAATGTTAAATTGGCAATTGACTTGATTTTATTGACAAATGAGCCTTTCAGCCAATGCAAAAACAAACATAAGAATATGTATATACAACAACAATAAAACCCAATCCTGGAATGCCGGTCTTACACAACAATGTGAAAGAACAATAAAATAAGAATCATAAGCTCAAATATCAAATTATAGCATATGGTAGAGGAAGAGTATACCATAACAGCTAACTTCAAGTCATGAGTTAGACAGTTACACTTATGCGTCTTCAACTGTCTCAAGGCATAAGCTACAATTTTGCCCTCTTGCATCAACTCACAATCGAGTCCCGAATACGAAGCATCATTGTAAATCACAAAATCTTTTCCATGCTCCAGTTGACTCAACACAGGTGCCTCAATCAAAACTGCCTTAAGTTGTTCAAAACTTTACTGCCTTTCATCAATCCACTCAAACACCACATTTTTTGAAGTAGTTTCATTAAGGGTGCAACCATAAGGGAAAACCCTTAAATTAATCTACGATAATAATCGACCAAACCCAAGAAACTTCGAACTTCGGTAACACTAATAAACAGTCTATAGTTGATACACAACCGCAACATACCATCCTTATTCTTCACAAACAAAACCAGTGTACCCTAAGGAGATACACTTGGTCGAATGAACCCTCTGTCAAGCAACTCTTGTAACTGAATCTTTAACTCTTTGAGTTCTTTTAGTGCCATACGATATGACGCAATAAACACCGGTGCAGTACTAGGATAGAGCTCAATACCAAACTCTACTTAACGTTCTAGTGGCAAACCAGACAACTCTTCAGGAAACACGTTAGGAAAATTTTTAACAATATGAATATCCTGAACTTTCAACTCCTTACTAACCGAGTCCATCACATAAGCTAAGTAAGCTTCACAACCTTTACCCATCATTTTCTCAGCCTTGATAGCCGAAACCATATTTGACATAAATCCCGGTCTTTCACCAACAACAATTTTCAAACCATCACTATTCCTCAAAGAAATTTGTTTCATCTTAAAATCTACCTTAACCTTATGTTCGATTAACTAGTATATACCAAGAATCACACCAAAACCATAGAAAGACAATTCCATAAGATCAACAAAGAAAACATGTCATTGAATAATAATGGGACACCTTTGATACACTCAATTCACCACAACACTATTACCAAAAGAGCTATTAACAGTCATACCCAAACCAATAGTCTCTACAGGAATCCCTAACGTACATGTCAATTCACTCAAAATATATGAATGGGTAGAACTAAAATCAACTAAAGAGAATAATGGAATAGACTGCAAAATGAAAGTACCTGCGGTAACATTAGTCGAATCCTGATCATCCAGCTCCCTAACAGTATAAACCCGAGCTGAACCTCCAGACTCAACCTAAGTAGCAACAGTTTGAGCAACAACTCGCTGCCCAACCGGTCTTCCATTACCTCTACCACGACCATAACCTTTAACAGGCGCCGATGCAAGTGCAAAACACTGAGTTTGTAAAACCTCAACCTTGTTTGGACAATCCCTCAACATATATTCCTTAAAGCCACACTTAAAATATCCACCTGTCAACTTGCGGCACTCACCAGGATGCCTACGCTCACAATGTGTACAAAGAAGCCAACTAGAACCACTAGTCCCTAGTATTAACCACAACACGACTCTGCTGCTTAGACTAACTCAACCGGAACCCACGGGTTGTGCCTCCATCAGAACTCTAATAATCATGCGTTCTCTTAGGCGGTCGACCAGATGCACCATCAGAAGTCCTCTTACCCGATTCAGTTACTACAGAACGAGGCGATTCAGCCAAAGTCTCTTCAACAGCTTTGGCTTTCTCAACTAACTCATCAAACAATTATGTATTCTGAGATACCAAGGAAACCCGAATCTCATGATTAAGCCCAAAATGGAACCTCTTACAATAGTCCCTCTTAGAAAAAACCATCTCAGGAGCATACTGACTAAGCTGCACAAACTCTGACTCATAATCAGCCACAGACAAATTACATTGGACCAAGTCTAAGAACTCACGTTTATGAGTTTTCATTTATTGCTTGCCCATAAACTTCTTCTTAAAAACCTCAAGAAAATAACCCCAAGTCAAAAGGTTAACAGTAGTACCTCTTTTAACAATATTCCACCACGATGATCCTTTCAACTCATTCCAACCAATACTCAGCTACGGTCAGATCGGTCCCTTTTACTCCAGAAAAATCTTTACCACCCAACGCCTGCAGACGTTCAAGCGGGCAACCCACGATTAACAGGTGTAAGAGCAGGGTTAACACCAGCAATCCTTTTGAATGCTCCAATCATAGTTTCCATCAGAGGGCCAACACCCTCATCAGGTACGTTCACTCTATGCAGCGACACAAGATGTGCAAGGGATGTACCATTTTATGAGAATTTGCATTCACATTTACACGAGGCATATTGAATATAATAATATAACATACACAAACAAATAAAACGTATGAGTAGCGGGAAAATCATCCAGGTCACATTCTTGCAAGAAAATTTTAAAACAAAGGCAATATGTTCACCCCAAACCCAGCCTAGACACCACGACCGGACCTGGTATGTCACGTAAGAAGGTTTTTATGAAACTTCGCATTCGTCTAAAAAATTTAGAATCTCTTTTGAAAACCTCAAGTTTGGTAGCTTTTCTGAAAACTCAATGTTCGTTTTATAAAAGTTGTAATTAGCCCAATCCAGCTTTTGGGTGACGTTTGAAAACACATGATGTTGCATTAAACTAACTTGAGATTGTTGTTTAGTATCGTTTGTAAATTCATTGGTTGAGTTTTTGAAAAACTTTCATTTGCGTTTTATTAAGAAAGCGTCTTACCAATTAATTCAAAAATTAAAGCATGTAAAGTTTAAACCAGAAATAAACCCAAATTGTTAATGGCCTTATTACATAACAAAATCCCCAAATTAAAGAAAATTCAAAGAAAGGTAAAATTTTATTTAATAAAAACCATGCATGACCACCTCGAAGTCCACTCCAGCCCAAATCCATTGAACTAAGAATTACCTGCAAGAATTTAAGCAAAAAGGGTGAGTCAAGAAGACTTAGTGTGCAATTACCTCATATAAACCATAACTAGGCCTAAGCCCCCATTATTCAATCGGTCGAAGCCCAAGCACTATAGCATAACAGAGAGTCAATATAATAAACCCAGCCCATCCTAATGTTCCATCCTCTACACTCCGCTCCATATATCCAACATCAGCACACCTGTGGGGATTTCTACAATTGACCCCCCATCCGCTACACTCCTCTTTGGCAGTCATGCTGGCAGTCATGCTGCTCAAAGCCGATATGATGTGGTCTAGCCACCGAATCAATGTGACCAAGTCACCAATATACATATATGGCACCGAGCCATCGGAATAGTGTGACAAAGTCACCGATATACACTGCCCCTTTACATCATTATCATTTCCCCAATCCCATGCACATGCAATCATAGTGAAATGGATGCAACACTTATTAACATACACAGAATCATCAAAGCATATGTATATCCATGCTAAAGTGTTTAAGTGGCCTAGTCAGAAAAATCACTAACCTGATATCTTGATTTTACCCTCCAAGGGTAACCCAATAACATTACCGAAGTTTCGACTTCTAAACAATACATATATTTATTGTATAACAACCGAAGGAAGATGTGAGAATTACACACCAGTAAACGCGAAGGACTAGACTCTCGATATCGTCAATACTTTCACTCAAAAAAACAATCGTAATTTGCCTATCCCAAACAGATGTCGGTTCCCTACCACAACCCGACGGAAAGTCTCGCACCGCCGATACTGCACGTTCTTTAAACTTAGGAGCAGAGACCACTGGTCTGCTCCCCTCAGGCTCCTTAGATGTACCCCCTTGGATCGGCTAGCACTCATATCCACGATAAGAGTCTTGATCAGGAAACTAGGTGAAAGCAATGAAAAAGAAGAGAGAATAGGTACCCAAATCGAAAGAAGCTTCTTACATTGATCAACTAAAACCGAATGCCCGAAGGTTTGGCTTACAAACTGAATGAGTCCCTAGATAGCACTAATATTAGAATCGATTCCCAAAACAGAACAAAGAGAAACGGCCTTTCGGCCAAACAAACGAGAAAGATCCTTTACTACCCATTCGGCCAACATCCATACTTACCAGAGACTTCCCCAAACACAGGCTAATGAAGAAGAGAAGAGTGAGTCTCTCTACATTCGGCCAAAGTCCCAAAAGCAACAAGTCAACTCCTTCGATTAATCGCAACAATAAGAGAAAAGGAAAAGAATAAAAGGAAATCGGAGAAGAAGAATCATTACCGAAACAAGGAGATGCCAATAGGAAAGGCTATATTCGGCTTCTGGCAAAACAATAGAAGAATGTCTTCAGCTGACACAAAGAAAGGTTCGGCTTGCACAAAATATGAATACAGAAGAGAGAAGAGGAAGTGAAGATAGAGAATCAAGATTCGGCTAAAGCACTTACCCAAGGAGGAACGATTCCAATCAGCTACTAGGGAGGTTCGGCTATGGAGAAGAAGAAATTAACAAAAGGTGGAAAAGAAAGGAAGAAAGCACTGATGACTACTCTGAGATTCGGCTTTTACCAAAGTGACAAGAAGGAGAAGAAAAGAGGTCAAAGGGGGGTTGCGGTTTTTGTAGAAAAAGAGATGAATCAGTGCTTGAAAATGTAAAAGAAAAGAGAGAGTTTCTAGAATAGATTTAGTTAACACTACTCTCAAAATGACCACTAGCAGAAACGGCACTCCCCCTTCACTAATGACCGAAATTGTTCACCAAAATGCCTAAGAACCCAAAAGAGAACTCGGCCCTACTTAACCCAAACTAAAACCGCACATGTACCTCACATACCTTCCCACATTCGGCCACAACTCTCCCTCTCTCCACATCCCACGATTTTCTCCCCCATTCACTCTCCATCCTTCCTCTGAAATCTCCCAACAACCTTAACCCATTCAAACCTCCCACAACTCCTCTTGTCCACTCTTTCAAGATATTTGACCCATTCAACCCCCACTCATCAGAGTCCAAGCTGAAATCTACCATCTCTCCATCCTTACGCCAAAAAGAAACTCCAAAATGTGGCATACGCGATTCGAACCTCCACCCTCACTACTCTCATGTGGCATCATCCCCATTGCTCCCTAATGCATCACTTACTACTCCTCCACACTCCTTTTGTGTCATCAAACACACAAATATATATCAGGCCTACCTTTACAAGCTCTTCCCCCCTAAAGTGCCCTGAGACAAAATTTAATCCAGGCTCTGGCTTGAACCCGAGCCTTCCTAAGACCTCCAACAACATTAAAAAAGCAAGCAAACAAACCAAACACACAGAAAACATGAATTGCAGAGCCCCTAACAGGGATGTTACAGTTCTACCTCCTTTAAAGAAATTTCGGCCTCGAAATTTACCTGATCAAAAGAGATGAGGGTATTGTTGTCGCATCGCATCCTCTGGGTCCCATGTTGCTTCTTCTGCACCATGATTTCGCTATAAGACTTTGACCAATGGAACTGATTTCCTCCTCAATACCTTAATGTCTCGATCTAAGATCTGCACTGGTTTTCTCATCAAAAGACAGGTCTGGACTCACTTCAATTTCCTCCACTGACACTATGTGAGATGGATCAGAACGGTAACGCCTCAACATCGAGACATGGAACACATCATGTATCTGTCTCAATTCCGGAGGTAACTCAAGCTGATATGCCACTGGTCCCACACGTTTCAATACCCGATAAGGCCCAATAAATCGGGGGCTTAGCTTACCTTTCCGTCCAAACCTCAGAACCTTCTTCCAAGGCGAGACCTTCAGGAAGACTTGATCCCCTACGGAGAATTCTATATCCTTACGCTTCAAATTAGCATAAGATTTCTGCCTGTCGAAAGCTTCCTTCAACCGAGTTTGAATCAACTTAACCTTTTCCTCAGTTTCCAAAACCAATTCCGGGCCCAACAACTGTCGCTCACCTAACTCTATCCAGCAGGTAGGGGTTCGACACTTACGACCGTATAATGCTTGGTAGGGAGCCATCCGAATACTGGTTTGGTAGCTATTATTGTATGCGAATTTTGCCAACGGTAGAAAATACTCCCGACTACCCCTGAAATCGATAACACAGCCTCTCAACATGTCTTCCAAGATCTAAATTACCCTTTCAGACTGACCATCAGTCTGTGGATGAAACGCCGTGCTGAAATCCAGTCTTGTACCCAGTGCCTGATGTAGAGCCCTCCAAAATCGCGACGTAAACCTAGGGTCTCTGTCCGATATGTAAGACACTGGTACCCCATGCAACCTCACAATCTCTGCCACATACAGCTTAGCCAGCTTTTGCAATGTATAGTCGATACGAACATGTATGAAATGGGCGGACTTCGTCAACCGATCAATAATGACCCATACCGAATCTTTCTTAGTAGGCGTAAGAGATAGCCCACTAACAAAGTCCATCGTCATCCTCTCCCATTTCTACCGTGGAATCTTTACCAACTGTAGTAATCCCGAAGGCAACTGATGTTCCGCTTTCACCTGCTGACACGTCAAGCACTTACCCACAAACTCGGTAACTTCCCCCTTCAACCCAGGCCACCAAAATTGTTCACGCAGATCCCGATACATCTTACTCCTACCAGGATGCATAGCGTAAGGGCTACTATGCGTCTCCCGAAGAATCATCTGTCTCAATTCAATATTCTTCGGTATGTAAACCTTTCCATGAAAGCACAAAACCCATCATTGTTCAAACTAAAATCCCCTATCTCACCACCCTACACCTGCTGAAATCAAGCACTTAACACATCATCCGATAACTGCTTCTCTTTAATCTGGCTTACCCATGTCGGTTTCACTTGAAGTTCAGCTAACAAACTTCCATCATCGTACAAGTTGAGATGAGCAAACATTGCCCTTAAATTCGATATCACTTTTCGACTTAACGCATTTGCCACCACGTTAGCTTTACCCGAGTGATACTCAATCGAGCAATCGTAATCTTTCAATAGTTCAATCCACCTCCGCTGCCTTAAATTCAACTCCTTCTGGGTAAGGAGATATTTCAAGCTCTTATGGTCGGTGTAGATGATGGACTTCTCCCCATACAAGTAATGTCTCCAAATCTTCAGAGCGAACACCACCGCAGCTAACTCCAGATCATGCGTGGGATAGTTCATTTCATGCAGTCTTAACTGCCGAAACGCATACGCTACTACCTTCCCTTCTTGCATCAACACACACCTAACCCCGTGTGCGAAGCATCACAATAAACAACGAACTCCTTCTCAGCCTCAGGCTGAATCAATACCGGAGCCTCCGTCAAGATCCTCTTCAATTTCTCAAAGCTCTCCTGCTATTTGTCAGTCCAAACAAATGGTGCCCCTTTCCGGAACAACTTGGTTAAGGGTGCCGCAATCAAAGAATCCCTCAACAAACCTTCTGTAGTATCCGACTAACCCAAGAAAACTTCAAATTTCTGCTACAGATTTCGGCGGCTTCCAATCCAAAACAGCTTCGATTTTCGGGGATCCACCCTAATCCCCTCCGCAGAAACAACATACCCTAAGAAGGTAACTTCCCTCAGCTAAAATTCACATTTGCTGAATTTGGCATACAGCTGCTTCTCTCTTAATACTTGCAGAACAACCCGAAGATGCGCATCATGCTCTTCTTCCGTCCTAGAGTAAACCAAGATATCGTCTATGAACACTACGACAAACTGATCTAGATAGGGTTGGAATACTTGGTTCATCATATCCATAAACGCAGCTGGTGCATTTGTCAACCCAAACGGCATCACTAAGAACTCGTAGTGACCATAACGAGTTTGAAAGGCTATCTTATGGATATCTACCTCCTTGACCTTAAGCTGATGGTAACCTGACCTCAAGTCTATCTTTGAGAAAAATCGAAGCACCTCACAGTTGATCGAACAAGTCGTCAATCCTTGGCAACGGGTACTTGTTCTTAATCATCAACTTATTCAACTGGCGATAGTCAATGCACATACGCATCGACCCGTCCTTTTCTTCACGAATAACACTGGCGCTCCCCACGGAGATACACTTGGTCGAATAAATTCACGATCCAACAGCTCCTGAATCTGAGCTTTAAGTTCTACCAACTCTTTCGGCGCCATCCTATATGGGGCGATGGACACCTGAGCCGTACCCAGAAGTAATTGAATTCCAAATTCCACCTCGCGATCTGGAGGCAACCCCGGAAGTTCTTCAGGGAAGACGTCCACGAATTCCTTCATTATCTAACCTCCTCTA